>JAGFMK010000359.1:0-31732 GCA_021030975.1 Lichenothelia convexa
CCTGTGCATTTGCAACGCGGTTTGGGTCACCAAACGCTGTCTCCAAGTTGTCTAAAATATCTTTATAGTCTCTAAGTATAGCAACACCCTCCTTTAGGTAGGGTAGAATCTGACTGTAGGCTGCCCTAGTAAGTCGGCTGTAAATATAAACCATACGCTGTTGTGGTGTGGTATACCGATCCAAATTTACTACCATCTTATTATAAATCTGGCTCTTGAATCGTTTAAAGTCTTGCCGATCCCCTGTAAATTCTGCTGGGTCTAGAAGGCGTTCTAAGAGTATAACTCTTGTAGGATTGACTTGAATAGGTGCTTAGGCTTGTTGGGTAGCAGATTGGACGGAGAGGGTGGAGGTAGTAGAGGGTGTCTATGAAGTTGGCTGTGTGGCTTGGAGTCGTTCTTGGAGGTCTTGTAATTGGTGGTTTTGTTCACGTAGGTTTTGAATGTCTATTTAGAGTTGACCGTTCTGTGTAGAGACTTCGATAGATAGGGAGCGGAGTGTTGCGATAATTGTCCAGAGATTTTCAGGGTTGTTTTGAAACATAGAATTGAACATTTCAGGCTCAGTAGGGCATTACGAAATCAGGTTCAGAAGTGTAGACGCTATAGTGAAGCTGCGGTAGATAGATAGGTCCTAGGACCGAGTATCTATCTAGGGCAGTAGAGTGGGTGGACGCTTCGTAATGTCAAGGTCGGTGGCTAGGTAGCCTAGTAACCTAGACTAGAATATAGAGTAGATATAGAGACTGTAGATTATCTGTAGGTAATACCTAGCTAGATAGACAAGACGAAGCGTAGGGAGAGAAAGCTAGAATAGACGAAGTGGGGAGAACACTCTAACCCGGGCCCGGCCTAACATTATTCCATGCTCAGAACTCCTAGACTAAGGATCGGTTCGTAACATACCCTGTCTTAAACAATCTTACTTATAATACTTTACTAAATATTTAAATATACTACTGTATATATCGAGTACTTTGCAGGATATTAGCACCTAGATCTATAAAGGGAAGTTGTTATACTAAAGGTAATACTTAGTGTCTTATATACTGTAATTATTTAAAGTTCGTGATATATTCGCTGTGTCATCGACTATACTTAGAATTATATATAGATGTATTCTTCGCGCATACAGAAGTATTCTAGATATAAGCTAGAGTATTTATCTAATAGTCTATAGGAGGTTAAGAAGGGCACTAACTTAGTAGCTGGCACTAAACTTACTACAGTTGCTTCTTTTATATTAGATAAGAGGTAAGATATCCCTGCGCAGACTAGATCAGAAATTAATATTACCTATATAGAGCAGAGATATTCATCAAATATTCCTTCTCTATAAACAATATTAAAGAAATAGGGAGTGAGTGCTTAAGGCCTTTATATTTATATAAAGTATAAGCACCAGCTGTGCAACTAACTACTCTCGATTTACCCGCGTTTCCTAGTTAGTTTCTTAGATGGTATAAAGTAACTCGAGGCAATTAAGCAGTTAGAGAAGATTAGGAAGCATAAACGGTATATTAAAATGTTTGGAATATTTTGCCTTTATATATAGCCGTATTTAGATCTTATAATAAATAAGTCTAAGGATAGTGACTTCGACTTATATATCAGCATTTTGTAACTTCTTATATAAGGTACTAAATCTACCTAAATATTAGCTGAAGATTATGTTCTAATCAAAGCGTTTATGCGATATAGGCAGGTAATGCCTAAGAGGTCGCCAATTCGCTATTCTATGATCTCTAGTGCGGGTGGCATTTAATAATAATATAAACAAGAACCCTTGAGCAGATATTCTATATAAAGCGGCGTCTATAATATCTATATAGTTATTTACCTACCACTAGCCATATTAAAGCTCAGTCTTCTATAAATAGATATAGAGTAAGTTCCTAATTATTCTCACGTATATAAATGCAAACTAAGCCACAAACTTAAGTAGTGAATACTCACGATGGAAATAAATATATTATTAGACGGTGAACTACGCTTTAAGAGACCTAAGGACATCCTATAAACAAGAAAGCAGACCTTTATAGATAGTATAAGTTAAACTATTACTGCTTTCAAATATATAACTAACTATAATACTAAAGGCATGTAATATATATAAAGAGAAAAGGATGAAATATAATAGAGAACACCTTTATAATTACTATAAAATAGGAGAGATAGATTACATATATAGCCGCCTATTAGCAAAGCGGTAAACAGCTAAAGTGGCAACCTAGCACAAAGTAGAACTGGTAGAAGAGTCCAGGCAAGCAAGACAGGAAAGAGAATACCGAGCCTAATAGAGAGGCGAACAGCAAGCGCCCTACTAGAGTATAGCCTTATTAAGGTAAATTTTAGAAGAAGTGCTCGTGTTAAGGAACGAAAATCGTCACGTGGAGAGTAAGATCGAGGCGCTAAAGAATGAGACTCGTCATCTACTATTTCCTAATAAACTCTAAATCTCTCGAAGACACTAAGTGGGATTTTATATACTTCTAGTATATTTAATATATATAGATATCTAGAGAAATAATATTGGTTAAAACACTGCGTGGTAGAAGAATAGAAGCGCGGCTAGAGAAATTACTTAACTATTAGAAAGACTTTCTAAGCTCTCTTAGGGTTTCGTAGAACTAGTATAAATAATAATCCTACTAAAGAAGACGGTAATCCACAGCTCTCCTTTATAGCTTTAAATTATAAAATAAAAGGTAGTAATATAACTAAAACTAACCTATCTACTTCCCCTATAAGCTCTAAGGCAAATTTATATCGTCCTCCTATACACTTCTATATAGGTTATTTCATCACAAATTCAAGATCTAAGTCCTTACTAGACTATAGAAATATTAGGATGTTAACCTTAGGTTTATATCTAAATGTAGAAGCTAGTTATATCTGGATTCAGTCACTCTACTTTTAATATAAGCTAGATATAACACCCCCCCCTCCTAAATATAAAGGAACTGAGATAATAGGTTGTAGCTACTAGAGAGCACATCCCTTATTTCTTGAGACTACTTACCTAGAAGCTTGTTTACCTACTATTTCAGATTATTCTTCCTCTACTTTAAAGGGGACCTCATCCTCTCTCTTAGTACCTCCTTTAGCTCTCAGTATATAGTAATTACCGCCAGTTAGTGTTGACTTATTTAATATAGACAATTTTGAGGAGTCTCCCTCTTTATTAAGATTAGGAGCCATATAGTATATAGTTAGAAGGATATAAAAAGATCGATTAGTATATAATAATCAAGTTAATTATCTAAATCTATTTTAAGGTTAGGTTAAATAGCTGTGATCCTATCACGGCCCGCTAGTAGTCGTCCCTATAATATGAGATCAAACGTTATAAATTAAGATTGTTAAGTAGATAAAAGTTCTTGCCTAGTTATCCGATTTAAGCTATATATAGATATCTGACTTCAACATTACGTAGTACAGTCTATCCCCCTAAAGATCCTAAGCTTATAGAATTAGACTTAGTATATAATAAAGGATTAAATAGATAATATACTATACCGACGTTTCCCCTTATTAAGCCTCCATAATATTAGTATATAAGCCCTCCACCTTAAAGAAACTTAGAATTATTAATCTTGAGGTTTGAACCTACCACGTTACAAGGTTGTTATAGGTACTTTTAATAGGAGTGCAAACGCATTAATTATCAAGAGATAAGTGGGCAAATTTAATATATATATTTAGTAGTTCTATGCACGTGACTAGTTTGAACTAGTATACCCCTTATAGTCCGGGTATTTCTGATATTAGCTCGGGCTAGCTTACAAACTAGCCAGCTCTATATAGTATATAGCGACCCTACTAGATCACATAACAGTTTATTAATAGAGCTAGGTTATAAGCTTCAGAGTTTTAAGATTAAAACCTACCTGTTAGTTAGATTATCTTTATAGCTTCCAGCTAGAGGTCCGAGGACCTCAGCTACTATATTAACAAATAATAAATTAAGGCCTTCTTTTCCCTGCTGTCTAATGTTTCTCGAATGTCTATATATATATCCGGGAGTTACGCCGTGAAATATATACCCTGACTATAATAATACAAATAAGAAATTATATAACACCTTATAAGAAATCAAGTATAAGAAATTTAAGAGCCTATTAATTAAGAGGATATATATTTAAAGTATAGAGTTCTGTATAGTTTATGCTCTCGTGTTAGTAATGCACCTTAAAGAATAAGTTATTAGACGTTTTAGCGAACCCTTTTTTAGTCTAACTTATCCCTACAATATTGTCCCCTTAATATCTATTTTATATACTAAGGGTATACTAGTATATAAGCTGTCTTTCCCCTTCTTTAAGGGCTGTAGTCAATCTATCACTTAGAAGTATCTCTAAAAGTCGCTTTCATCCCCTCGATAATAGCTACTAGATAATTACTTCTTTACTTTACTATATAAGTCTAGTAACAACCTCACCGTTAAACCTCGAGCCTATATATTATGGCTATATAAAGACTTTGCAAGACCTTCGTCTACTTTAGGATGGCTACTAATATAGATGCCTTAGTTTTACTATACGTCTCCCTTATAAGCGTAACTTCGAATACGTTACTTATAAAGGAAATATATTTATATATACTACGACTGTCACTAGTGAGGGACTTTAGAAAGATGGCAAAAAATAGATATTAATAGGTGAAGATAGAGAGGGTTTACTTAGAGAATGTGAAGATATAGCGACCAATGGACTTAGGGCAGATCCGCTTTAGAGGAAGTCGGTGAGTATTATTAACTATAGATTAACCTCTATCTGTGTTATCTCCTATTACAGTTCTATAGACGATCTTAATAACACCTTACTAAGACTATCTTAGGACGATTCTCTTTAGGATTATATTTATAAATAAAAGGCTTATATTACCAATAGACAATATTGCGAAACGCTAAGGGACAAATTATCTTTGACCTAGGCCGACTCGTGTTTAACCCACTAAAGGATAGGATTCGCTAGTGAAAGGATGGAAGAGAGAAGGAGAATAGTTCTAGGGATAATCATGATGAACCGCTAAGGTAATTTAACGACGTCGAGTTTTTTTTTGCGTCTATAGTATTAAGATCCTGATAATACTCGTAGTTGGTTATATGCAATTCTAGTCCATGCTTCAGGCCTATAAACCCTAGACGAGGGAAAAACGATTAGTTTTACGCGGAATATACTGCTCTAATCCTTAAAGGCTATCTACGTGAATAACTACCTTATACCCCTTATCTATCTCTTAAGCGTAAACTTGAAAACATTATTTACAGGGGAAATAACTATATATATAGAAAAGATACGGCTAGTGAATAGTGCTAAAAGTATATAAGAGGCTAGATCCTATAGGCGATGAGGGCGGATTCTATAATCAAACTTGAACGCCTTAGGGACTATTTCCTTCTAAGGAAATCAACAAGCGTTACTTTAAATAATATCACTCTAAATATTATCGCCCGTTATAAAGATAAGCTTAGATATAACCTTTCTTAAGCCTGTGTATATATAGGTATTAGATACTAACACTTTTAAGCCCGAACTAAGGGTCCTATACTCGTCCTACCGCGATATTTCAGAATCCTTTTAGAGCTTTCTAGCTATAAATATTGATTTAACTCGATGAGTCGAATTTGACCGCAGTCTAGCCACCCTTTAGCTTAGTTCAGGCGGCCGTAATATTTATCTACTTATAATAAAGAAGGGCCTCTAGCTAAGGGTTGTATTCCCTATTATATTCATCGTGATAAAGTAGCCTTTAAGGTAATCCTAGCACTATTAAAGGTAATTCTATAAAAAGGTTCGCTATATATTACCCTAATATAGAATAATTAGGTAATAGAGAATATAATATAAAACTAGATAAAGTATAAATATAGCTGTAGAGCTGCCTAGAGAGGTAATATTATAGAGATACGATGCTCCGACCTTGATATATTTAAAGCAAGCAAACGCATGGAAGACACAGCAGATAATAAGTACTTATTTATACTTATACCTATATAATTAAACTTAAAAGGTAGATTGAATACTTAGGCTGTTATAGATATTTAAACCAAGTCTGCCCTACTAAAGTACTAGATATTAGGTGACTGAGGCCCTTATTACCCTCTTTAATAACTGACCTTTCTACTAAGGGCAAGCTTAATATAATATATAAATTCTAGTACTAGGCTATAGATTTTGACGTGATCTTTCCAAAATTAGAGATCTTTATTAGATACTGTCATTCTACTACTAGTAAGATGGCAAATAACGTGCGTAATAAGATTGTCTCTACGTTTAATCGTTCTTAAGTATAGAGGTAATAGGTATATTTAGTCTATAACCGTATGTATAGTATCCTTATAGCGAGTTAGATGTTTCTATCAAGTAAATATATCACTATAATATTGACAAGCGAATAGCTTTAGGTGGTCCTTTGTATACGGCGCTATAAGATAAGCTAGTTTATTAAGATAGAGTTAGACCTCATTCTAGATAGAATATACACCTTAATATTACTTACCTATAGAGACGACCTAGCCTCTCCTCCTTACTCGACTAATCTCCACTCTTTAATCCAAGCTAGAAGATAGAAGTATTATTTGTGGGACTATATCATCGATATTATTACTATCCTCTACTTTATCGTATAAATTCTCCTTAATATCAATAATAATATCTTAAGACTTACCGACTAGACTTATATATAGCACCTAACGCTCGTTTTTGAGTGTTTCTATATTATTTAGAGTTTCTAGGTTTGTGATGGCTCCTAAGAAGCTAGGACTAGAACTCTAAAGCTAAAGGTCATTATATATATCGTCTCTATTAATATTATTATTGAGGAACTTGCCGTAGACTTTGGCTCCACTAATATGGCCATTGATATCTATATTAGCCCCTTTAGTTATAAAATTATAGTACTCCTTAAAGGTGCTGTATAATAGCGATAATGTTTTAGTTAAAGAGCCTTATAATTCTATATATAAATAAAAGGAACTGTAAATAATTGCATAGACTGTTACATTAGTACTAAAGTTGATAAACTAACAAAGGGTGGTAGATTTGTCTATAATTATATATTGGTAGAATTTGCTCTAAGTAAGATTTCTAAGTTTATATCTGTAGTAAAATGGTATAAAGTCGGCAGCGTGCAATTATATATATATTCGGCTATTATATAGCATTAGTATCTATAGGCCCAGCCCTGATACAATAATATACCAAGCTAAATAGCGTGAGGTAGCTTGTACACGTTTATTAGTATTAGTAATATTTCTAACAACCTAGCAGTAGGACAAGGCTAGTAAGTGGGGACTAGATATATATCTTAGTGATTAGGCTGGTATAAGAAGCTCTAGACAATACTCCTATATAATATACTTCTTAATACTGAGCTTAAATATTATATATCCGTATCTAAATATAGATTTTAAGTTGGGAGTTAGGGAGTAGTTATTGTGATGCAATCACGGGCGCATAAACTTTTAGGATAACTAGCCCGCTAAAGCAATGTGCAATAAATAATAGGGGGTGGAATAGGTATTCCTTAGTAGATGACTATATTAGCAACAAGAAAATAGCGAGGTATAGCAAGGCAAGGTGAGGTAGACGTTAGGATATATACCTTCCTCTTATGCTTTATAGCTAGGAGGAACTAATCTGCTACTATAGAAACCTTCTAGAGAATTGCATCCTGCTTAAACCACCTAGACTTATATCTATATTACATGATTTACGCGGTTGGAATAATAGACGGTAATATATACTCCTCTTTAAGCCAGTTGATATATCGTGGCCGCTCTTCTCTATCTAAGCCAATATTCTTGCACTATATATTATCTAGGTGGGCGCTAATACTGTGGATAGCAACGATGCTATAATATAACCTTTAGTAGCTACTTAATAGTGCTAAGGTACGGGGTTTTACTCGATTATAACAGTAGGAGTGCTTACTAATTTATTGTTTATAGATGGTTTGTATAGTAATTCCAGCCCTATATCGTTCTTGGTCACGGCTCGAACTATTACTAGTAATTTAGCGCCTGAAAACTACTATAAGCAATTAGTTGTGCTTACTATACTAGTAATTTAGTTATAACTTCGGTTTAAATTAATAAAGTTTAGAATAGTAAGTTATATTTTAATAACTCTATAATACTAGATAGTTACTATATAGCTGCTATAAAGCAAGGCTGAGGCTTAGATGTTCTAGGCAAAGCGATTTACTTTAGCTATTCCTTAGCCGTGCCAACGTACTTAGCCTTATATAGGGGAATTCGGCTGCCCTCTAACTATAGTATCACTAAGCACCTATAAATAAGTTATAGGGCTAAATCAACTAGAGAACGCGTCTAAGTTTATATATATACCTTAATACTAGTAGCTATATATACTTCTCTATACTGTACCCCTATATATCTATCTATATATAATTTTACTTCTTTAATTCTATACTATACTAAATTCTGCTGCCTTAGAATTTAAAGTGTTTTTAGGCGGCTAAACGAGGGAGTCCCGGGCCAATTTGGCCCCCTAATTAATTTACGGGTGCCGCCGCGTCTTTAGGTTATATCGACTCAAGTATAGCGCAATATTAACCCGCTGCATCGATAGAGGGTTAAGGGACTAGAGATCGTTGCCTACACCTATTATAGATCTATAACTACATATTTATTAAGCCACTTTCTAAGATGGCTTTATTATACGCGTTTAGTGAGTAGTTCCTCCTTAGTAGCTTGTCTCTATTCACCGGTCGTTAAGATAAAATATAGAAGGCAGCAATGGAATACTTGCAGATATACCGTTATCTAATCCAGCACGAGTCGGACTTTGTTATTACTTAGTAAGAATCACCTTTACCTTATTCCTAGGAATATAAGCTAGATAGCTTTATAGGTTTATCTTAGAAGTTGCTTATATCTAGGATAGCGATATATTTAGTAGATACGCTTTAGCGAGCTGAGACTTTCGCGGCTCACTCTCTACACGCCGCTCTTTCTCTATAAGTTCTACTATAGACAAGTTCCAGGGTTAATATAGGGATTACTCTACTAGACTATATAGACTAATCCTCTTTATCTTTGCTGTAGTATTAACTATTTTAAACTCGATGCAAGTTGCATTATTAAACTTATTAGTATATTAATCATTGTATTAATTAGCAATACGGTCGTAGTATACTTTAGCCTTATTACCTATAAGGTGTACTAGGGTAATAGGTAAAAAGAAAGTGATGTAGCCATAGTGGTTATAGTTTTACGACCTGATCAGGCTTATAAAACGGGAAGGCAGAGGTAATATAGGTCGACCAGTATTAGAGATGGTAACTTAGGCACTAGAGGATATAGAGGATTATATATATAGAGGCAGGGCGCGGCTTGAGGGTTAACTATATAGTAGAGGTGTTAGTTAACGCGGTAAATATGTAAAGATATATTTAAGCTTAATAAATGACTATAAAAATAAACCGACCTTGTCTAAGCTAACTCTAGTAGATAATGGACGCGACTAAGAGATAGTAGTAGGCTACTAAAAAGAGAGGGTATATAGGCTGTAAGGTAACGGGCTATAAGGTAATAGGCTATAAGGTAACGGGTCGTAAGAGGGTTGGTCTTAGTTGAATATTAGCGCCCTAAAGCAAGGGTTCGTATAAGAGTCGGTCTTAGTTAGATCTTAACTATGTTCTAATATTACGTATTAGAAGAAACGTAGCTAGTAATAGGAGTAGGGATTAAGGAGCACTTACAGTTGAAGACTATAACCTTAATAAAAAGGAAAGTAAAGGAGTAGTTAGGTGTGTTAATATATAGGTGGTGAGGGATTGTCGGCTAGGGTATATAACCTACTAAGCAAATTAATGTGTAAGATATTACGGCAAGATATAGTAGTAGAGAGACTCCTTATAAGATAGGTTAAACAGCTCTTCCGGCCTGCCTTATATATAGCTTTGCCAGCAACCCTATTCACCCTATTTAATAACTAGCCCTATAATAATGCCTGTATCTATATTGCTAATAGCCTAATATAGGCTTATAAGAATTAGGAAATACTTTAATAGCTTGAGAAGGCTATAAAGAGCACTAGTAAAAATAACCCTAAACCTAATAATTAAGAACTCCTTCCTTCACCTCACATCCTTATAAATATTTTCTATAAAACTAAGGGAGCTCTTATAGGTATATTCTTAGCCGAACCTGTCTGTGACTTAACTCCAACCCTTTAAAGATCTCGATCCTAGACCTAGTAGATATCCTAGCACGTTGGCTATATAATAGTAGACACGCCTAATTCAACATATATATCTATTAATAATACCGGCCGAGACCTCTTACTTATTTTCGTACTACACTAGGATACTAGGAACCTAACCACGCCTGTATACACAGAACGATCCAACTATTAAATCTTAAACTTCGACGACCCTATCATCCTTATCCTTATCCTTCTTATCACCTCTATCCTTATCTTTATCCTCGTCTTTATCCTCCCCTCCTAGTCCTATATACCTGACTAATACGCCTACGTCCTAACTAGAACTAAAGGCCCCCCTACCGGTCTATATATCGAGCACATCAATATTAATAGTGCCTTTTAAAATAAGATAATAGATATAAGTAATTTCGCTCTATAGGTGCCTATATACAGGGTCGCACGCCTGAGCCTTCTCTAAACTCTACTAGGTAGGATTAATATAGAACATGTCCTTTACTAAAGTAAGGGTATAAAAGGTACCAAGTGTTTTATATATTCCAGACAGGACTTTGATATTGCTATTCTCCTCTTAAAAGTTGGAGGCCTACTAGTTCTACTAGAGGCTGTTATATACAGATGTAAATAGTCGACCCCTAATCTAGACTACCACGCATAGTCGATTAATAAGGGCGGCTATAAATAGTACCTTAGAGAAGTAGATAAGCTTATATAGGGCTGAGGTGTCGTGATTATTCTTAATCTTATACAGCTACTTCCTAATATACTATATCTTCTAAGATAATACTAATTAAATTCTCACATTCTTAAGCTCTAGTAATAGGTTAGATTTACCTCGCTACCTATTACTAGCCAGGAACTGGTAATACAACTTAATTGCCGGGATATAGAAGATAGCTTTGCCTTTAATACCCAGGTCCTTTTTGAGCATATAGGTACCGGGAGAAAATATAACTAAGGTTTAATTGTTGATTTATGATGTCTCCGCCCCAGCCAGCTCCTTTTGGTTTCCAGCGGCCGGTTGTTTCTTCGATATTATCCTACGCCGGGATTTGGTGTAGGCGGAAGTAAGTTCCTGCGAAACCACTCTAGATATAGTCTACTTATAGAGAGGAGGTAGATAGAGTAGTAGCTTGCTGTCAATGGTTATATTCTTTATCCGCCAGACTGTGAAGCTTGCTATACACCTGGCAAGATCTTAACTAAGACCGGCCAATCTTGCCTAGGTACTCTTCAGTAAAGCCGAGGTACTCTCCTATAAAGCCTTATCTATATCCTTCTTCTTACTATTCTAGTACGCCTATATAATATGTGTATATACCCTTATAGCGGCCTAGTAGTCTAAAGCTAATTTCTTAAACCTCCTACTATTGCCGATAATATTATTTAGGACCAGGCAAAGGCAATTATAGAAGGCCTTTTCTTATAACCTAGAGAAGCCCACGTAAGCTTGTCAGACCTAAGGCAATTAGGGTACTGGTGAGGATAAGTAGATGGTATTAGTATAAACGCCTTAATTCTATAATTGCCTTAACGAGGTGGTTTTCTAGGTTAGTAAAGCCTTAATAACACTCATTAATAATGACACGTGATATAAAGAGGCTCTTAATAATAAGTAAGTTATGTTTAAGATAGGTATTAAATGTTATAATATTTGCGGTTAATAAGATGACGATATATAATAGATCCCCTCTAGCCTCAAATCTCCGTTGTAATTAGTAGGCCACGGCGGGAGCTAGGTGCTTAGTAAACAACCGCCTGTTATTGTCCTAGTAATCCTACCTATATATAAAGTACACTTTAAGCGAGGATATCTTCTTAAACTCCTTTAACTATGTAAGAAACGCATTTAGAAGAATAATAACAAGGGTTATACCGCGGTATTCGGGCTCTATATAGTTCTCTAGGCTAAGGAGGTTATAGAGCTGCGGTTGGCCGTAATAATAATAGAGCGACGCTTTTGCTAGGGCAGTGTAGAGACTATTAGGATTCTTGCCATTCAGCCTATTACACTATCTAGCGCGGTGTATAAGCTTGCTACTTGCCGCTACTACAGTGATTACTATACTGGTCTTACCTAGGCCTATATTATTAGTGAGTAGACCGCAATGCCCTGAGCTGGCCTCTATATATAGTAGTGGACTAACACTGAAGAGTTGCTAGGGTATAAGGAGCAGCTTTATAAACGCTATAGGGGCTGGCTATAAACTAGATTGTCCGTATAATAACTCAACAAAGTTAGGGAAGAGATAAGGGATAAAGTCTAGATCTTTAGGGGCGAGATAACTGAGGATACTAGGGTCTGAATTGAAGTTAGGAGTTTGCAACGCTAGCTTATCTAGATTAGCTATACTATCTAGGATAAACACTGAGTCTTTACCTATAAGGATTTCTTTATTAGGTATATCTACTAGGATGTATTTAAACATGTTAGCTAGTTCTGTAGCGTCGGAGAAGAGAGAGGAGGGCCTACTTCCTGACGAAGATTATACCTCGGACTTCCTATTAAGACCACCTCTTTTACTTATAGAAGTAGTAGGAAGCTGTAAGGTTGTTGAGTTAGTTACTAGTTTACTATCATCGGGATGTTTGTAGGGTAGCGGTACCAATCTCCTCTCGGTTTTACTATTAATAACTATAGTGTTACTAGAGTTCTGTGTGCTAGAGAGTGTATTACTATTGCCTTCCACGTCTATAAGTGCCGTATCTCTAGTACTAGGGCCAGCTATGTCAACTGTTGTATTGTTATTAACCTCTATCTTATTAGGATCCTCCTCTTAATAGTAGGCGGGTAAGGGTAGTAAGGCCTTAACTAGGTTATAGAGCTCTAGACCGTTGTATAGTGAATCGTCCGCTTATAGTAGAAACAGCTTTACCACGTAGACTACGCCATTCTTATAGGTCTTTATCGTCTCTTATATGTCTAATATCTACTATACTATATTAGTTATATACTATAGTTAAGTATATAGATCTTTATTATCCTATAAGCTAATAGGTCGTGGTCTACTAAAGCTATCTAGTAGAATGCCTATTATAGCTGTAGTGTCGAAACCGTGGAACTACGGCGCTCAGTTGCTATAAAAATTTCGGAATTTCTAGATGCTGGCGGAGCTAGTATCTAGTAGCTCCTAGATAGGGAATACATGTAGTGTGTCCGCCTATAGTATTATATCTTAATTATCACGTAGATTATAGCATTTAATTAACAATGTTATAAACTAAGTGTCCTAAATCTCAAGATCCTCTTTAGTAATATTATTAAGGGTGTAATCTATCCACCAAAGACCATGAGCGCACGGCGCCTTAGACTGGGAAGTAGATAGTATAAAATGCGAAAGGGCGTTATAGAACGCTAAGCCACTATATTAGATTATTCTTCTTTACTAAGCGTTGTGTTACGTAAAGTCGGCTTAGTTTAGACTCACCGATCTTTTAGTTTTAACTAACCTTATAATTCTATAAATAACTAATCTTAGCTATAACCTAAGCTATAACGTGATTCTTGGCTATATATAGGTAGAAAAGGAGCTAAAGAGGTTATTAGAACTTTAGAGAACTATAGGAGAGAGAGGTTTATAAAGATGTTGTGGAGGGTAGGCGCGAAGATTCACTTTAAGTGAAAGATATTAAAAGTAAAACTGAGGTGATAATATAAGCTCTACTTTCTTTATTCAGCTGTACTATACTTATAGTCGGTGAATTATACTATAACGAGGTCTATATTCTATACAAGGGTATAATAAAGTAGAGGGTTAAATTTTGTTGTTTATAATACTAACTAGTAGGCTAGTGGTTAATAATAAACTGAAGTTATCGCTGTATATATAGGATAGTTAGGCGCGTAACTATACTATAACAGCCGGCTAAAAGTGTAGTAGGTAAGTCGATCGTTATAACCCTTGTATATAACAGCGGTTATAAGAAGTGATAGTAGATAATGATTTAGCGGAATATAGTAGAGGTAGAAGTTGTAGGTGGGCGTATCTCGCCTCATTGGTGGTATAAACGACCAAGTAGCGTATAAAGCTTGATCTATAATAGAGGTGTTATAAGCTTATATCTCTTAATTCTGTACTCGGACCGTTAGTAGTAGACCTATAAACCTACCCTAATGGAAATCGATTGTATTAAAGTCCCTAATCCTAAATATATAATAGATACACTATAAGAGACATAGTAGTAGTCAAAGAACAACCCGGTTAACCTATAGGCTAGCACAGAACTTGACTAATAATCTTCTCTTTATATAACTAGAACTATAACTATCTAATAAACACATGATGAAGTTTACCAGCTATATAGCGGTTAACGAGCCCGATAAAAAACGACCACTAAGTAGATCGAGATCCCTTCTAATCTATATATACTTACTATAGTAGATATAGTAAGGTAATACTGTAAGAGCGGGGGGTAAGACGGTACACTATTAAAAGCGGTAGATATAGAAGACTAGTTAAGAGGTATAAGCTCTTAACTCATCTCCTAACAGGCAATATCCTTCCCTACTAAAGTTAATTGCCTCGCGTGTGATCAGTCTCGGTCTAAAGGAAATTGGCCTTTTCTACACGCAGCTTATACACCTCTATAGAGAGTTTAGGGGGGGCTTTCCTATACCTTAGCTTAACCTTGCGCTATATATTAACGTTGGCCTATACTTTAGCTAGACGCGAGCAGTCTATAGAGGCTAACGCCTGATTAGTCGACGGGTTTTTAGTCTGCTGCTCCGGCATGTTAGTGTCTATCACGCCTAGTAGGTCCCTTATAAGGTTTAGCTAAGTAGGTTCATGTAAAGCTGGTATAGTCACTTGTCTATTAATATTAGGGCAAGCGGTATTACTCCCGATCTTCAACACTAGAGGAGGCCTATAGACTAATTAATAAGGAACAGGTTGTCTAGGAAGGAAAATATTAAATAGCTGCGGCGAGTCTAAAGGCAGAGCCAAGACTTCCTCTTCGCTTATATAAAGGAGGTATATGCTAGGATAAACCTGCAACCAGCCGCCATTTCTAACTACTAGTAGGAGAGTACTTATATAACCTATGAATCTATATAGCCAATCCTAATATAATAGCTTAACAGCTTAGATAAAGAAGTTACACAAGGCTATCTTCTAAGTAATAATATTATAGCTTAAGGACAGTGTCAGCAAACGCTAAGCTTTCCTAGGGATAGTAATATATACTATAAGGTATTTATCTACTTAGAGGTTGCGACGCCCTAGCGGAGTCGAACGGTTAATAGTGAGGTGATTATTTTATATAAGATGAGGAATATTGCGTCCGCCCTAAAGGTTTTGGCCAACTCTCTATATAGTACTCCTTTCTACAAGGCGTAAAGGTACACTATTTCCCGCGCAGCTAAAGCCGGGGGTTACCTTACTAACTTGGATTGTTCTCATAGTTATACTTAGCTAAGATATACTATAGCTAGTAGTTAGCTTAGTTCTTCTCACTAGTTCCACTAAGGGGGGTCTTAGTAAGCCTTTTCTTTTGCTCGCCCTTATAGGCTAAGTAATATTAATAGGTGTAGGAGAATCGTAGCAATATAGCCCTATACTAGAATATAATAAAGTAGTTGTGCACTTCCAGGGTCTTATACTAAACTATAAGATTTTGTATCTGATCGAGCGCCTTATTAAAGGTGGCTACTAATAGGTCTATCAACGTAGCCTATACACTATCCTAGTGCTAAAAAAGGGCTGTCCTACTTATTAATAAATGCGATATATTGTTGTATATCTAGGTAAGCTTACGGAATATGGCGAAGATATACCTAGGACTAACAAGGCCAGAAACAGCTTCCATCACGCTGGCCATGTCCTCTACACTAATTTTCTTCTTATTATACTATTTATATATAAATCGCTATATATCAGCATTCTAAGGCGGGCTAGCCTACTAGACGAACTCAACCAATGTACTAGGGCTAGGCGACAGGCTTATAATATTAAGCCTCGACTTCTTAGGACGAATTACTATTAGTTAACCCTCTACCGCTCTCTTCTTCTATAGCGGCTACGCAGGCGGAGCCTCGAGCTAGAATAAAGGTTATTTAATTATATCTATAGAGATATAATTCTCTACCAACTGAACGATCTCCTATAGGTAGTAATATTAAAGCTCCCCTATAGTTTCTTCTAGCTCGCAGTCTAGTTACTCTAGGAGCTTACTTTCTACTTACTAAATAGACTATATACTATAGTTATTGCTGTGCTCGTTAACTGCGCCGTTGGGTTCTAACTATACCCGTGGTCAGCGAGATGCTAAGTAGCTCTTTATAAATAATGATATTACTTACCTAGAAGACTCTATACAAACCTAACTAGGAAATCTCGAAGTTGTCACGCTATAGGGCTAGCACGACAGTATCACGAAACTTATTTAAGAGCTAATCTAAGCTAGTACTATAGGCAATGGTGTAAGACCTTTTAATATTGACAATGAACGGTATCTAGTAGAATCTGCCTATATTATATATAAGGACGATAAATCTCCACTCTAGAGTGAGCTATACTCTATCACTAATAGTCTACGTGGATAGGTTTTCTAGATTAAGCCCTATACTATCAATAATACTAATAGAACTCCTACCTAAGGCCTTTACTAGAAGCGCCGTTCCCAAATCGTTAAGCTAAATATCGTCGACGCGTGTGGGATAAAACCTCTCTAAGCACAGATTTAACGCATTTTTATTATTAATAACTAATAGGTAGAAACATCTATATAATAGTTCAATAAGCTCCAACGCGCACTTCTTTAACGCCGAGAATTCTATAACTAGTCTAATATTTAAGGCTTCCTAGGCACGATCTTTGCTGTTTCTATACTTATATACTAGGGTTTGAGGCGGGGTAATCGGAGCTTGTTTTAAATTATTAGTATCCCGTCGTTGTCCCGCTGCAGTAACGCTATTAGTAGCTTTATCCAACTTTGGCTTAGGGTTGGGGTTTAACTGTTCGACTGCTAGTTGCTCTGAAAGTGGTCGCTGTTCCGGCGGATCACCACTAGGTGTATCTTTTCTACCTATTGAAGTTGTTTCTATAAGCGGTGCGACGTGGGTTTAGGTCAGAGGTATTTTAGACCTATTAATATTAGCTAACTTGAGTTCTCCATCCTCAGTCATTATATTAACTATAATAGAGTCTTTTACCTTTTTTGATAATAGTGCGGGGCCGTCTTCATCGCCGGCTCTACTAGGCGTTTTTAGATCAACTGACTTCTCCTAGCCAGGCGTAATATAAGTCTGGATTTCTACTTTATTACCTTGCGGCGAAAGATTACTAGGGTCTATAGTAGTAGAACTATTGTAGTTATAGAAAACACTTACCAATAGGGCCTCCGTTGTATTGTCACTAGGTCCTATAGGACTCGTCTCTTGCTCCACAGTAGAATTATAATTAGTATTACTAGCTAATACTTCCAGCCCTAGTAGTGCCGCCTTAGGGTCTTCCTTAGTGGTGCTGGGCTGGTTTTATTTAGCGGCTTCTAAATTTATAGAGGAAGACTTTGTATTAGGCTTTCTAGTAATAGGCTGGTTTTATTTAGCGGCTTCTAAATCCGTAGAAGAAGACTTCGTATTAGGCTTTAAGGTGGGTGGCTTAGATTGCTCTTCTTTCTTACCATTTCCGATAGGTGGAATATACTCTAGGTCAACCTGCGTTAAAGAAGCAGGACCTGGTTTGTTTTGCTTAGGTATTATCACTAGGAACGGCTTCTTCTCTATATAGTTCCTAGACTACTTATTATCTATTAATGTAAGAAGACGCTTCCTTTCATTCTTAGGATTTGGCCTAGCTTCCGGTTTCTCCTTGTCCCTACCCCTATAGGTAGAACTGTCATCGCTCGACTCTTTATCACCCGAAGTTTTAGACTCTTCTTCCTCCAATAATAGTGGCGAGCTTTATTTACTTAGACGTTGGGGAACGTTTTAATCGATAGGCTTCTTTCAAGCTTGGGGTTTTAGTTAGAGGGGGGGCTTTAGCACAGGCTTTTAGCGCGCTAATTTCTGGTTGAGCTTGGTCGAGTAACGTTTAATAGTAGCTAGGATCTTCTAGATGTGACGGCTAGCAGCGGAGAGTTGATCCGGTTCCAGCTCGCTATTCCTCAGTGGAAGTTTATATTCCTATAGCAGCTAGATATTAGTTAGTATATATAACTACAGTATCTAGTCACGATTAAAGATATACCACTAAGTATTAAAAAGATTACTAGATTCTTGATAAAAACACCTTTACCACGAAAGCTTACCGCGTAGACTTCCTTGGTAGAGTTATACTTTGCCAGGTAAAGGGCTACCGATTACTTTATCACAGTTAGTGTTTTAGTATATATAGATAGGGCCAAGCACCTACTATTACTTAGGGTCAATATCTAGTAATAGTTATAGGCACTTGATACCCTTACCTCACTTAAGCCTTATACTAAAACTTTGCGCTAAGGAATAAGCCGTCTGAGAGGAGTATAGTGCTTTAAGTAGGGTAGAAAGGACTATTAAGGTTAGCATTAGCGATTATTATATAATAGGATAAGAGGTGGCTGTAAAAGACAGAACTAACTAGAGATCTAATAGTAAGGAATATATAGTCGGCTGTGAGAAGTAATCTAAAGTTACAAAGCGCTATACAATACTAGAAATGCTATTATAGAAAGATTAGCTAATATATTAACTGACAAGTCGTCGAGGCAAGTGGGCTTGCCTTTGCATATTTAGGTTCGTCACCGCTAAAAGACCACGAATATAACTGAGGTTACACCCTATCGAATAGCCCTACTATACCTAGCACTAAATACAGCTGATAAGAGATAGTAGAGAACTAATTAGTAAATAAAAGATGCTAACGTTAGATTTAGATTAAAGGAAGCGTAGGAGGTGCGGGTGGTAGAGCTAGTAGGGTAATACTATACTAGACCTTATCGATAGTGATCTGAAGAAGAACACGTTAATGCCGCGGCAATTATTAAGAGTAGAGGATAATAAGGTTATTGACTATAGGAATAAGGAGGTTAAATAGAGGTGATAATATATAATATAATTCGTCGGTTGCGTACTGCAGCATTTGGTTACACAGCTTACTTAAATTACTAAAAGTAGGTTAGTAGGTGATAATTTTTAAAGTTATCTCCCTAGTATAAAGCTAAACCTAATTTTAAAGTCACGTGTGCCAGTCCTAGTAGGTGAAGTATTAGCAATCTTAAGCATATAAGTGTCGCACTATGTACCGCGTCTTAAAGCATAGCTAATACGGTAGATAATCGGTAGATATATTCTAGAGGTGGTTTATATAAAGAAGTAGTGCTGTGAAAGAGGTAATCAGGATTGTTGAGTGTAGACCACAGCAGATATTAGTCAAGTTAGTCTTTAGTTAGTAAGTAATAGTACTAAGGAGCCTATCCACGTTGATGGAGGCTAATACTTATCAAGCTACACTAGGTATATCCTTAAGCGCTTAGCTACTAGAATATTCTTAAAGTCAAGCTAATCGTGGACCCTCTTGGTTCTTTCATGTTTCTAAGATATAAATATATATATTATAGTGCCTATATCTTTTATATTTAGGTATTTGCGATAATATAAGGGGGGCTTTTACAGTTTTGGACGGCAGCTCTTTAAAACGTCGCTTTAGGGATATTCACTTTCGCGAAGTGAACTATATAACACTTGGGCATTTCTTACACAACTATAGATTTTAGTACTATAGTAAGAATAAGTGGGTGAATAGGATAGTTACTTGTCTTAATAGAAGACACTTATTATATAGTATTAAGGTCTGCTGAGCCTGGTATTTTAGATATCTTAATAACGAGCATTTTTCTTTGTAGCTTAAATAATAGAAGTAGTTCCTTCTCCTGTAAATAAGATAGTGCCTTAAGAGTTGGAATATAGTTAGAGACGATATAGTTCGAAGTAGTTATAGCTGCGTTGCCCGCTATATAAATTGGCATCAGACCTATAAGTCTACTAGTGACCTACTAGATACATGGCAATTATACTAAAGACTTAGGTTGCGTGAGGAGTCCTAAACGGTTCAAAACCGGCTCTATAGTAATATTCTAAAGTTAAAATAATAATTTTTATAGCCTTTCTATCTTTCTAGCTTAGTACTTTATCTACTAGTAGATACCCTATTCTTTCCTACTAGCTAGACAGCGTTGTATACTAGATTATTAAACTTTAACTTATCTAGAGGCAGACTATAGATGCCGGTGCTTATGACGAGAAAGACGTCGCTATCAGCTATATGGCCTAGTTTATAAGCTTTCAGCAGAATAAATTCTCGATTATATCTACTAGGGTTATTAGTTTGCGAAGGAATTAATAGGTAGAGTATTAGGCTCTTGCTATATTCTCTTATAGCTATATAGGGGTTACGCTTTAGATTAAACCAGCTACTACTATAATATAAGCTTCTAGGTTAGTATAAGTATATAGATAGATAGAGTAAAGTCTAGAGGTATATTAAAATAGGGTTAGATCCTGGCTATAGAGTATAGGGCTGCAAGGCGTGAAGTATAAAGATAACAATGCTGATTACATAATTATATTTCTGTAAATTTAGTAAGGACCCTAGATAAACAGCCTATAGATTGCTTAAAAATATAAATATATAAACAGGGAATATAATACCTTTTGCTTAATATAAAATACGGCTGACCTCCTTTGATATTAATATAGAAAGGGCAGTTATAATTAATATATCATCCTGTATAGTATTACTAAATTAGCTTACCTAATCTTCCTTCCCTAAAATTTAGTAGCTAACTCTTAGTATACTAAATTTCTCGTTGTCTAGCTTCTTTATCCGTTGCATCTATCTATTTAGTGAAGTTACCTAGGCATTTGGTACTAGGACCAATTCCTTTGTATTACGATGATAGTAACGCAGTATTATCTATTGAGTAATTTAGCCGATAGCTATTCTCTATAAACCGTCTCCTTGCTAATAAATAAGTAATAGGTGGGTTGCCGGTCTTCTCCTACTTAATTTAAGCTAGAGGTATATCTATATATACATATAAAGACTTAAAGATTAGGTATAGTATAATAGATTAGGAGTTAGGCATTTAGAATTTCTTTTTCGCCCTTTACTAGATAAGACTTCTATAAATAATAGGGTTACTTTACCCGACTCTCAGGTAGTACTAGTTACTAGATAGTTAGGACTTAGCACTTTAGTATCTATAATCCTTTAAGCTCTCGCTCTTATAGCTTAGTATCAACTTAGTGCAATACCTTAGGCTTTCTAAAGTTCTTATTTCAGAATACACAATCCTAAGAAAGCTCCTATAAAGGTAAGGTTAATAAATAATACGATATAAGTATAGGCTTTATAAAGAAGCAAGATTTTTAGATTTAAATATTACGACTATTCTTAAAGACAATATTAAGGGGCGTTTATTAGCGCTAATTATACACATCTAAGATTCTATAAGTATATATCTCTATAGTTAAATTCGGATCTAAATTGGATAATAGATACAGGAAGGTGGCTAGGTATCTAAGGCTAATAGTGATAAGTGTAGGTGATGCTATCGGCTTGCGGTGGAATATAGAGAGTAGGGTAGACGTGGGTATATAGTCCTAATTAATTAAGAGCGCTGTAATTTAGAAAGAACAAGTAATAATTATAGACTATTTTGTAGCTCGAACTAATGAAGCTACAGAGTTGTTCGACGTTAGCTTTAGTATCTCTAAGGTCCTAGAAATCGAGTATTTTATTAGTAGAGACGAGCAACTTACACAAATTTATTAACGACTTAAGTATAACAGTTCCTATAAGACTATAGTTTTATATAGCCTTAGTAGAATAGGGAAAACTTAACTTGTATTGATATATACCAAGCGATATAGAGACTAATATTCAGCTATATTTTAGCTAAATAGCAAGGATAGAGATACGTTGAAGTAAGGCTTTCTTAGTACTGCAAAGCGTATATTTTGTGACCATCCTTCTTTAATCTATATTAAAGTTATTGTTGAGAGTAGTAACCTTAATAAAGCGGTGGATATAGTTAAAAAATGGCTGAGTAACTCTAAAAACAATCTATAGCTGCTTATTTACGACAACTACAATATATAAAAGCTTCTAGGATGCTATAAGCCTAGAGCGTTTGATATTAAACTATTTCTACTAGAGGGATATTAAGGAGCTGTGGTAATTACAACGAGGTCGTCTTAGCTTAAGCTTAGCTATCTTATCCCTATAAAAAAGCTTTAAAATATTAACTATAGTCTTGAGATTTTGTTTTACGCTTTAGGGCGGCCAGGCTTAAGTAAAGGTAGGCCACATCAATATATTATCTATAATACTAATATTTCTTCTAGATCCTAATGCTCTACAGTTGGTTTATAAACTAAATAAACTTCTACTTACTCTTACTATAGCCGGTACCTATCTCTACTAGGTCTTAATAAGTTTTACCAACTATCTTTACCTCTATAAGGAATTATAGCCGCAACTCTAGCTAAAGACTCTATAAGTGCTTTCCTACAAAAATCAGGCCCTATACTCTATATAGTAACTTTTACTAGATCATGTAAGACGGAAGAATAAGCTTATAGTAAACCTTCTTCAGCTATAGGTGTACTTTAATAACTAGGATATCTGGCTTGAGCTCCTTTAGGAGTGTAATAAATAGGGCCCCAAATGGTTTTCGAGATTAACTTAAGACCAGCTCAGCTTTAATAAGGCTATAAGAGTACTCTATAATCACGCTCTAGTTAAGCCGGATACTATTTTGGTGAATAAAAGTAGAGAGTTAATAGGATATAGTATATATAGCTGTATGCACTTATAGAAGATCTATATACTGAACCGAGAGTGGGACTTAGATATAGCTAAGTTAGCGCTGAGTTATATAGGCTGGCATGTTCCCTATAGTGATTGTCCTAATTACTAGACTATACATCAATAGCTTATTTATTATACTAACTAATACTAGTATCTAATTAGTAGATTAGCTAGTGTAGGCAACAATGTATCAGCCTCTAAAGCAATACTCGGCCTGGGTAACCTCTATATAGATTAAGGTAAGCTAGCTGAGGTAGAGGAGATATATATATAAGTACTAGCAGAATGTGAGAAGGTCCTTAGTTCAGAGCATATATCGATACTTACCATAGTTAATAATCTAGGTATCCTCTATAACGGTTAAGGCAAGCTAGCTAAGGTAGAGAAGATATATATACAAGCACTAGCAGGTAAAGAGAAGGCACTCGGTCCAGAGTATAAATCGACACTTGACATGGTTAATAACCTAGGCACCCTCTATAATAGTTAAGGTAAGCTAGCTAAGATAGAGGAGATGTATATACAAGCACTAGTAGGTAAAGAGAAGGCACTCGGTCTAGAGCATACATTAATACTTAACATAGTTAATAACCTAGGTATCCTCTATATAGATTAGGGCAAGCTAGCTAAGGTAGAGAAGATGTATATACAAGCACTAGCAGGTAAAGAGAAGGCACTCAGTCTAGAATATATATTAATACTTAACATAGTTAATAACCTAGGCATCCTCTATATAGATTAGGGTAAGCTAGCTGAGGTAGAGAAGATATATATACGAGCACTAGCAGGTAAAGAGAAGGCACTCGGTCTAGAGCATATATTAATACTTGATACGGTTAATAATCTAGGCCTCCTCTATACGAATTAGGGTAAGCTAGCTAAGGTAGAGACAATGTATATATAAGCACTAGCAGGAAGTGAGAAGGCACTCGGTCTAGAGTATATATCAATACTTGACACAGTTAATAACCTAGGCATCCTCTATAATAGTTAAGGTAAGCTAGCTAAGATAGAGAAGATATATATATAAGCACTAGTAGGTAAAGAGAAGGCACTTGGTCTAGAGTATACATTGACACTTAATATAGTTAATAACCTAGGTATCCTCTATATAGATTAGGGCAAGCTAGCTAAGGTAGAGAAGATATATATACAAGCACTAGTAGGTAAAGAGAAGGCACTCGGTCTAGAGCATACATCGATACTTAACATGGTTAATAACCTAGGCCTCCTCTATATAGATTAGGGCAAGCTAGTTAGGGTAGAAAAGATATATATACAAGCACTAGCAGGAAGAGAGAAGGCACTTGGTCCGGAGCATACATCAATACTTACCACAGTTAATAACCTAGGCCTACTCTATATAAATTAAGGTAAGCTAGCTAAGGTAGAGAAGATATATTTGCAAGCCTTAGCTGGGTTTTAGAACGCTCTAGGGCCTTTTTATGAAAATTGTAAATATATCTAGGAGTCACTTCGAGCTTTATATAGCTCTTAAGGTATAATTAGTTAGTAGGTATAGTCTCCGGCTAAGGTTTAGTATAGCTAATTCATGAAACTAGTGGTAGCTAATAATAATATATAGACTATATAGTAGGCACTATAGTATTAAACTATAAGAATATTGCATGTATAAAGCGAATTAAGCAACTCACCTATAAGCACTACGTTATCTATAAGTTGAAGCACCAAGAAGATCCAGTTATCTCCTGGCTTACATGCTAACTATACAGGTAAAATTATAGTAACTACTAAAATAGGTAAAGAATAGTGCTAAGGAACACTATAGTCGGCGCGGTAGTATCTGAGAACTTAAACATTAAAGAATACTTTAATAAGATATAATAATAATACGTACTCTAGTATAGCGGGAGTGTCAGTGTCTTAGGAGCCTATTTCAAATTCTAACCTAACAGTAATACCCTCCGTATACCAGTATAAGGGAAACCAGTATATTAAGGATTAGTTTTAGCCCCTACTCAATGCTAGTGTTGTTTTTATATTGTTATTTCCTTTATACCTACATCGCTTACCCTCCTAGAAGCCTACCTAGTATTCACCTTACACTAATATCTTTCATATACTAGTATAATAGAGACGCCGGCGTTCTAGGAGCCCGTTTCACGCCCTTTTAATACTAGTACTTACCTGTGTCTACACCACTGTAACGCTTAAGGAACGAAACCCCTAATAGTAGCCATCGGGCTTGGACGGGATAGCAAGGGACAAGTAACGTATTCGATATGAATAAGGATTGCACAAGGAGGAGCGTCTGCTATAACAGTAAAAGGCACTAGGCGCGCTATAGTATAAGTTGATTAGACTAAATACTTAATTAAATAAGTTGACCGATAGGGATCCTAAGGGCCCCTATTATAGATAACTATATACCTAAACAAGGACGCTGAGGTTGCTGGCGTCTACAACGTCCTAGACGCTAAGGTCGCTGGCGTCTATATCGTCTAGACGCTTATAGGAGCTATATCCTCAAGCGTCTACGTTGTATAGCCCTGCCCCTCACCCTATCACGTGTCCCTGAAATAGTTACAGCGCTAAGCTACGTCTACTATATATAATACTTATCCTAATTAGCTTTCGTCATCCCTTCCTGCGATAATCCTTAGTCTAGCTATAACACTATCCCCTCCTTAAAGACCTTCTTGTCCTTAAGAAGCTTATAAAAGGTATATATCTATCAAGTAGTGATGTGTCATATCCGCTAAACCAGAGTCACAAGCTTGTCACCTCTATTATCTTAAATTATTAAAGCGTATCTTCGCTGAACGTCCTCTGAAAATACCAGCCTATTCTCGTTGTGTTAAGGCCAGTAGTAAATATATTGTTGCGTCTAATATTTATACAAGTTGTATACGTTGTATTAAGCTGGGGTATAATTCATTATACGACGTTTTTATAAGTTTTAAGGAATATAGGTGGTCCTCTCTGGATAGTTTTCTTAGATAGTGCTGACTTCGTGTTCCTATCTTAGTTAATTCCCTTACTACGTGGATTGAAAAGGCTTAATAGCGTCGGTGGGAGCTAAAGCGTCAGCTCTATAAGGTAGTAAAGGAGAAGGAGGAGTTAGAAAAGAAACGTCGGGATATAGTTGAGCAGGAGGTTGAGTCTTATTAGGAATAGGATTTGTCTAAGGGTCGTCAAGACGTCCCTCCTAGTTTTGTTCCTGATACTGGTGTAGTTTGGGATACTTCGGGTTTCGATTTTTCCGTGGCCCTGGGCCAGGACTGGCTTATACAGCCCTCTATTAATACTCCTAAAGTGCTTTAGTAGTATTTCCTAAATTCTTAACTGGTTCCTATATATTCTCTGAGTCTAGGTATCCTTTCTATTTTATAAGGTACTGTTTCTTGCCGTAGTGTCGTCGTTTGTCTAAGATTAACTCGACTTTATATTCCTATAATTGTGTCTTATTATCTAGGAGAATTAGTCCTAGTAGTTCTGTATTAGGTGGGGCTAGTTCTAGAAGTGATTTGTGAAAGACTGGATGAATTCGCATTATTGTTAGTAACTTAAGTCGAAATATAACTGGCCCTAGGACCTTGGATATCTTAAATGGTCCTAACTTTATATGGTCTAATTTGCTACTTAGTCTCTATATTTTGACGTTCTTGCGGCAAAGGTAGACGCTATCCCCCTCTTTGAGATCGGGTCCGCATGATCTATATTTATTAGCTTAAATTATTAAATGAGCTGCTGCGAGAGAGAGTTCCTGTTTCAATTGGTTATAAAGCACAGAAATCTCTAAGTGTTATAGCTACACCTATTCTATATATACTTATAGCGAGCGTGTCTTATAGTATAGAGTTAGGTATCTTCTATAGTTTGTAATGAATGGTGTTTCTTTTGTCGTTTAGTTTATAGAGTTGTTGTATATAAATTATGCTAAAGGTAGTAAGGTTGTCCAGTTATTCTATTTATAATTGATATATACACATAGGAATTATTCTAATATTTAATTGAGTCTTTTAGTTTGTCTATCCGTCTGCAGGTGAAATGTGGTGGATGTTTTATATTTAATCCCTATTAATACTATAAGTAAAGTCTAGAATTTTGATGTGAAGAGCTTGTCTTAGTCCGAGATAATCTCCTTTAGTGCTCTATATTAAGCTATAATATTTCTGTGTAATAGAAATGAAAGGTCTTACACGTTGCAAGAGCGTACTATAGGCAAAAAGTATATATACTTGGTAAGATGATCTGTGATGATATATATTATATCGTATAGCGTTGTGTTTCCTGGTTCCCTTAATACTGGTAAATCAGTAATAAAGTCTATAGTAATAGAGTGCTATACGCCCTCTAGTGGCGATAGTGGTTATAGGAGTCTATATAGTTGGTGTCGTTTGTTCTTGCTTCTTTTACAAGCGTTATAGATGCTAATAATTTTCTCGGTCTTCTTTCGTAGCTTAGGAATGTAGTAAGTTTATTAAACTTGTTCTATTATACTTCCAATTCCTTAGTAACTGTAGTTATGGATTTCTTAGATCAGTCCTTCTTATTCAACCGCTGGGACGTAAACTTGGTTATTAATTATAATAAATCCATTGTTGTCTTTCTGGAATAGCGAGTTTTCCTACTACGCCAATTGAGCTACTTTGTCCTTTTTATATCCTGCCTTGATTTGCAATGCTCATGGTGTATCTTCAATAATAAAGACTGTCGATAGTAATTAATGGTTATGCAGTAGCGAAAACTAATAAGGTTATATCCTGCGTAAACTTGCTCTCGCTAATATTCAACCTCTCTTCTAATGAGTTTTTTCGACTAGTCACCTTGTCTTAACTTAGCCTATCCTAATCCCTTATAATGAGCAATCCTCTTTAGTAGATACTCGCCCTTAGGATTAGGTTCTAACCCTATATCTGAGTTAGAGTATGAGTCTAACTCTAAATCTAACTTTAAGAGACTTGCTACCTCTAAGTCTAGGTCTGGGTCTATAATGGTCTTATTATTAGAAATATAAGTAATATATAAATATAGAAGCTTTATAGTTTCCTTATTAATAGACCAAGTCTATTAATAAGCTAGCTAGGAGGGCGTTTTATGTGTTTGTCGTCTAGTACAGGTTAGAGGCGCTAAAGTAACTACTATTAAGGCGGGAGAAGACTTAGTTGCCCTCTATAATACCCTTTATAGAAAAAGAATAACTAAAGAAGTAGTAGAGATGTGATTAATAATAAGCAGCGAGAGTGAGAGAAAGGGTTAATAGGTAATATTCCTCGAGAATATACGGTCCCTTAGTAAAAGAAATTAGATATACTAAAGAGCTTGCATGAAATAGGACCAGGGACGATAGGCAACTGGTCTACTTAAATAGTAATCGCTACCGCTATAACCTATAGAAAGGCCACTAGGCTATTGCTTTGACATCTATTGTGCTTATTATGCTTATAGCTTTTTAGAAAAGCTACTAATAGCTTATTAGGTGCTCTTTATCTTTAGTTAGCAACTTTCTAGCGGCTAGGATAACCTGTCACGACAGGGATTAAAGGTAGAAAGCTAGTGGGATTTAGTATTAGGTAAGTACTATAGCTATAGTGTATAGAGATCTAGGGTCCCGGTTCTCTAGTGAGGGGTGATGGTGCAAATGCATCCCAAATTGGCCGCTAATACTACTATTTCAGGACGCATTTTTACCGACTCCTAGATACTAGTAGTTATTACTTCCTATTAATTTCTTATAAAAGGTATCTACTATAGCCTTTAAGACTAGTATCCACGCTAATAATAAGGATTCTAGTACTAGGACTATAGATAATAGTTAATAATATAGGAGGTGAGGTAAGTATAAGCTTAAGTTTATCTATTAACTCTTATTATTCTATCTTCTAGATAAGCTTAATAATTTTATAAAGGAGATAAAAAAGGGGTTTAGTAAGTAAACTAAAGTAGAAGATAAATATTCGATAGTATATATATAGACTAAGGAACCCTTATAATTTAGTAAGGTTTAAATAAGGTCTCTATTCTAGTATTGTTAATGTCTTTATACTATTTAGATACTAGCCGTTAGAATCGTACACGAAGCTAATAAGCTTTAGCCTAGTTATACGCTATTACGATTTTACTCTAGCCGCTATCACCCTAGCTAGCTTAAGGTTTATTAAAACTTAATTAAGATTCTAGACGTGTTCGACTATATACTAGTAAATACCAGGTTCTACTTCCTAGTTTAAATATTTCGTTCTAGGGCCTTTAATACCTATATTATTAAGGAACACTATATAAGCTGTTAGTATAAGATCTTATATTATATATATTAACCCTAAAGGTATTTAAAAGGTAGTTATATCTTAGTCTTCTAGGTATAGAGATACTTAATTATAGCCTAAGAAAAGATTAATAAGAGACGATAATTAAAGGCCTGTAAATTCTTCTAAAAACTACTTAATATTTAGTAGTATATTTACATTGTGTATTATATATTTATTTAGCTATATAGTATTATTTATTAAGTGATACTTCCTAGTCTCCTTTTTAGTAACTAAAAACTAGGGATTCCTATATAGCCCGTTACTATATTCTAGCACGCCTTATTCTAGCCTTATTTTAACTATCTTTATTACTTCCTTATATAAAGCTCTTAGTATAGATATAGTAGAGGCTTACTAGGTATTATATTTAATAGTATAAATCTTTTAAGGTAGGGTAATATTATTTTATATAGGTGTAACGTGTAAAAACTCCTAGGTAAGGGCCTTCTTATAATTATATAGTATTTTAATAAATAATTCGTACTCTTTAGGCTATAGTTCTAGACTAATAGAGAGGTTTTATAGCTGTTTAGCTATTAAGTAATAACCTTTAGTAATATTAGAGAACTTTAGCATTAAGTATTAATTATATTTCCCCTTTTTAGTAGTATTATCACGTCTTAATAAGTTTATCCTAGCCTAGGCTCGCTGTTTCTAGTTATTAAAGCCTCTAGGAATCTCCCTAGTAGAATCTAAACTATTAACTAGGAGAATTTTCTAGGCCTTACGTTTATATATTATATTAATAGAACTATATCCTAATCAACTCTCTATAGCTTCTACGACCCTTTCCTTATATTTTATCTATAAATTATTATAGTAACCAATATTAGGCTCCTAGGGCATATAGAAATCGTCTTATTAGGTTGACAGTCTCTTATATCCTACTCTAAATTCTTCTTATATAAAAATTAGTAATTAAATAGTCTATTATTACTACTTAATAATACTTATACCACCTATAAATATACTATCAATTTTTCGCGCTCCTGTTATCCTATAAAGGTTACTATCCTTAACTAGCTTAATTTGGTATACATTTACCACCCTAATACTATTAAGGTCTAATAATTAGTGATTCTTTATAAGGTCTTTTAAAAATATCGTAGGTATAGCCTTATTATACCTACTTATTTATTTAAAGACTGCTTACGTTTTGTGATATTCTTATAACTATTAGTAAATTATAGCATAGGGCAAAATTCTTTATAAATTGTCCTCTTTATATTAGTAATTAAATATAGATATATACTATTATCAAGATCCCTCTTATAAAGTTCTACTACTCTTTCCTATAGTCGTCTTAATATAACCTTATACTTAAGGTTATTATATAGGAATAAATAAGTAACTATATAGATACCACCTATATTAATCTCTACTAATTTAATAACACCTCTAAATTTATATTTATTACTACTAGCACCTTATATCCTAATATGAACTCCTAGTAAATAGGTAATACTAGTATCTAGAGCTATAGTAGTATAAATAATATTAATCTCTAACCCTAAGTCTATTAAGGCGGCAACTTTAAGGTTACTAATTGTCACTTATATAGTTAGATAAGGCTCTAAGTATATAGTAGCGTCCGTTTAAATTCCTATATTAATAGGTTATAAGTTATAGAAAGTATATAATAAGGTACTTATAACTATAGCTATAGGCGTTATTTAGATAGCATCAGCAATTTATTAAAGCTTTTTAGCTAGTATATTACTAAATACAAGCTTCTAGATATCTACTAATAAGTTCTCTATAATATCTATCTATATTATACCTCTAACCTCCTAAGTTATTAATAGGTAAACTAAGTACTTAGAGGACGTAGCTTACTTAATAAGTTTTAATAATCTAGATATCTTAACTTCTTACTTATTAACGAGTTTTCTTCCTTTAGTACTTCTAAATTTATTCTATCTATTAAAGTCTTATCTATTAACTATAGCTATATCTCTAGGGATAGTAACCTTATTAGCACTATCTAGGTAATTCTCTATATATAGCGTTTTAATAGAGGCTAGTAAGTCTTCTTTAGCTCTATTAGCTAAAATAGCTACCCTAGTAATATTAAGTTTAGGGGTAAGATTTATATAGGTAGACTAAACGTTAGTAATATCCTAAAATTTAGGTTCCTTATTAATATTATAGAGACTAATAAAATTTAAAGATAAATACGGTTGTTACTTATTAATATTATTACTAGGGGCCGTCTTTTTATTATATAGCTGTTTAAGGGTCTTATCTTACTATTTAATTAAAGCTTCTCTATTCTAGCTAAGTAGTCCTATATAAAGGCGTTTTTTAGCGTTATCCTAATAGAGAAGTTCTTTTACTTCTATATTATACTTATAGGGATAAGACCCTATTACTAATAAATATCTATCCTATATATAAGGCCTTATAAATAGGTGTAGTTAATACCTATTACTAGTACCTATATTATTTAGATTCTAGGTATTTATAGTAGTAATAG
>JAGFMK010000035.1:0-131814 GCA_021030975.1 Lichenothelia convexa
CCCTCACCCACCGCAACACCCTCCCAAAAGCCCCTCCCGCAAACTCCAAAATATCCCCATAAGCACTCGTAAACCCCTCCGGCCCACCCCTCGCATAAGCCGCATACCTGACCGCGATCTTCTCAGGCGAGTAATCCACCTCCTCAAACGCCGGCACAAACACCCTCTTTATCCCATACTCCTCTTCTATGCCCCTCTCCCAGGCTTGCAAGCCCTCGAGACCGCCGTCGAGTTTGCGAATCTCGGGGAGGCTGCGCAGGTCGAAGATTGTGGTTATGTGCAGGGAGTGGAGGGTGGCGAGGCCGGTGGGCGTGGCGAGGTCGGGGCGCGCGGAGCGGTAGAGGAGGGATGTGCGGACGGACTTTGAGGTGGGAGTTGGGGAGGTGGAGGAGGGGGTTGACGACGTGGAGGATGGGGTGTGTGCAGAGAGAGAGGATGGCGGAGGGATTGGATAGCCGCCTATGTCGCGGAAATTGTGTATGCCCTCTACCGCTACGAAGGGAGGAGAGGGGAGGGTGGTCATGTCTGGACGGGGGTTGGAGATGGAAATGATCAAGGGAAGAGTGCATTGAGCCAAGTTCAAGGTGAGGTACTACAGATAAGGCACGAATTGAGCCTAACGGTATGTGGCACGATTAGGATTTCATGACTAGGGCTATGGAAGAATATATTCTCTGCGCTAGATTATGTGAGCTGGCCTACTCATGGTATGACTTAAGGTCAAGATATCTTGTGGTGTTGGCAGATTCTAAACCACTTTGTCGCTATGAATGGACCCAATGGACCTTTAAATTCTTGATAAGGTATCTACATCTATTGTTCAAATCCTGCAAGCCCAGATCTATGTTATTACATCTACAACGTCTTCTTCCGATCTTACAAAGTAAATTGCTACCTCACAATCATGGCTTCTCTCCCGGGTCCCGTACCAACCCACTTTATTTTCACTCCAACTGTCTCTTCTATAAAGCTGATATAGTCCTTCGCCTCCGGCGGCAATTGTTCAAACTCCGTACACCCTGTAGTATCCGTCTTCCAACCAGGTAATGTCTTATACGCCACCTCCACCTTTTGCAGCGTTTCCACGCTGGCAGGGAAACTAGGTAGAGTGTCGCCGTCAACCTTGTATTCCACTGCCACCTGTAATTCTTCGAATCCATCCAGTATATCCAGTTTTGTTAGGTTAAGTGATGTGTAGTGGTTCACTGCGCACGAGTATCGAAGAAGAACAAGATCAAGCCACCCGCACCGCCGTTTCCGGCCGGTTGTCACTCCGAATTCGCGGCCGACGGTTTGCATCCTCTCGCCGATTTCATTCAGCTGTTCGGTTGGAAAAGGGCCTGAGCCGACACGAGTCTGGTAGGCTTTTACAACGCCGATAATCTCCTTGATCTTGAATGGTGAAATGGCGAGACCAGTAATGACGCCGCCGATACCGGTGTTTGACGATGTAACCATGGGATAAGTGCCTGAAAGCAGACAGAATGTTAGACACATTCACGCCTTGGGGTTCAGATGGAATATGTCACTCATACCATAGTCAATGTCTAGAAGAAGCGCATTTGCGCCTTCAACCAGTATAGGCGCATTTTGTGATTCTGCACTTTGTATCAGGGGGACCTGGTCGACTACAAAAGGAGCCAGCCTCTTCCGGTAATCCTCAAACCGTGCAATCTCCTCTTCCACATCGTACTGCAAAAGATCCCCGTACCTCTTCTGCCAACTCTTCGCTAGACTCCGTAGTTTTTTGTTCATCATCTCTACATTGTAGATGTCTCCTACCCTGACACCCCTCCTGGCCGCCTTCGTGGAATAACATGGGCCAATCCCTCGTTTTGTTGTCCCAATGTTGGCGTCTCCGAGCTCCTTTTCTTCCAGACCATCGACCAATTGGTGAAGGTCGAACACAATGTGTGCTCGGTCTGAGATGAAGAGGCGGCCCGTCGCGTTTAGGCCGTGCTTTTCCAATGCTTCCAGTTCTTTGAAGAATTCGCGGACATTGACGACACAGCCGCTACCAACAAGATTGTATGATGAAGGTGTTAAGAGGCCGGAGGGGATAAGGTGGAAATCGTAAGTCTTCTTATTCTCGCCGGAGCCCGTTACAATGGTGTGTCCGGCTACGAAGCATCAGCGTTTCGGCGCATTGTAAGCAGCGTCTTGGAAGAGCAAACCATTGTTGCCGCCTCTATTCCACGTCAGCTCTAAGGCCCAACATTACGGCAGTGTTGAGCACGACCTACGCAGCTCTTGCGCAAAGATTGAAACCACCGGATGTGAGCAGCACATCTATCAATTTTCCCTTTCCTTAACGTACATCAGCTTCCACCTTTACCCCCAAGATGACCTCTATCCATCTTCGGCGTACCTTCGTCGCCGAACTGCAGTTCCATAAGTCAGCTTTCCATTGACCACATCGACATCTTCTCAAGTTCCGTCAATGCCTTCTCCCATACCTGAGCACCCAAGACTATTGTGCTGCCCATAGCCACACCTAGTCCTCCTTTCTCACCTGACTTGGCGCATGCAACGATTTAAAGATATCCGTACGTCTTCGGGGTTTATTGAGTTCCTTTCCCGCACGCCACAGTTTAGAACGGTCTCTTCGAAGTTATTTGCGTGGACACTTCAATTAAGGCTCAAGAGAGTCGTCGATACGCGCAATGCCGAGAGGAATGGCTGTTTAACACCTGCGTAGGCGGTATGACCCTTATATAGCAGAAATAATACTGTCAATGGCTTGAGGATTCGCCTAGCGATGTGAGAATTTCTGTTCCCTTGATGAGCGAAATATGCCCCGCGGAGGGGCATCGAGACGGCCCTACCAAAAAGCCGGAAGAAAGTTTTGCCCCTCCAGTCAGGTACTGGGAAGGATTAACTTTCGATTTCTTCGCACGAAGAGGCCCATGATGAGCCAAATGGATTAAGATGATACAATCACTGCAAGACTACGGTGATACGGGAGCTGTTGGCATCATGGCATGATGTACTCTAAATGGTTGCTAACAATCTAACAAGCGCTGGAAACGGCTGATTGGAGTATTTTCACCTGCTGCTTCAGTGTTATAGGTAGAACCTTAGTGTCCATTTAATATCTTGTGATGTCTAGGACGCAATGACTACGACTGCCCACAATCTTACGCCTGTGTTAATTGAAACCCCATGGATATACCGCTTACATGATTCGTACCGTGTGCCCAGCAGCCTCCGGCCCTCCAAAAGTAAATCAAATCCGCTCGCTCAAAAGAACATTATGATGGATTGAACGCCCACGTCATAACATTACCCAATCCATGAAGCCTGATACTCGATTGAGTCAAAGATATAAGCCGGAGGACCGTTCGAGATAATACAGAGACCGCGTGTCTGCAGTGCTGGAACCGTGCCAAACCATCTCCAATGCAGAGAAATGAGAAGATACTGATGTCGCCAATGATCCGCTTCTAGGCTCTTCTTACAGGAGGATAAGGTAATTGCTCGGTGCTATACCTGTCTCTCCGGTTTCTTTCCGTGCCTGCCACCACCTCCCACTAACATCGCTGACCTCCAAGATCTCGTGTTTCGCAAAGCTTATCTCATTCTGGTCGTCGGGATTCGCCTCGTAGGAATATATCGCCTTAGCACGGTACGGATACTCAGCTGGCGCAGTCATATGGTCATCTCCAACACTACTGATGCCTGCTAGGGGTGCGCCTGTGGCAGCAGCATGCTGAGCTGTTGTGGTAGGCGGGGCGCCAAAGCGAGGTTGGGAATTATGCATATGATCCGTCGTAACCCCACCGCCGAGGGGACCGCCAGGGTAGGCGGAGACTGGCGACGCCGTTTCGAAGCCGCTGAGCTGATTAGATGTATACATTTGGGGAGCGGTGTGAGAGTTGATCGTGGTATCTGGGCGGCCATTGTACGCTTGCGAGATATGACGTGAATTTCGAGATTGGCGGTCGGTCTTGTGGAGAGCACACGAGTCAACATAGCGGCGATAGCTCCCGTTGGGTTGCGAACCGTAGTGGAACATCCATATAACCTGAAGATGTCAGGACTACAGGCAGCCAACGACAATGACTCGGACTTACTGAAACCATGGACAAGAGAATGAAGCCTGCCGCTGCCGCCTCTTTGGCAGCTTCAGGAGAGTATATAAGAGAATTCACAGACGATGTGCACTTGACGAGACCAGCGGCCAAGAAGCCAACAATCTGAACACGCGTTAGCTCTCCCTAACGTATTGGCTCTTCCAGGTTTTCATACAGCTATATTGAACGTGTCTGCTGCGTCCGCCATGGTAGCCAAAAGTATGCCAACTATGCAGCACAGCATGTATGCCAGCGTCCACCATGCGTAATTCGGGTAGACGGATTGGATGTCGGATATTATCGAGGCGACAAATGCCAGTAGCCAGGCAGCCTATATGAGGGAGTAGCCATGTTAGCCTAGTCAACTCTGGAGGGCTTTAGGAAGCTAAGGTATGGATATGCTTACGACTGCTATGGAGAGTGTGGCGAGCGCAAATGGATCTCCCATGATGTAACTCATCTTGAGTCGCCTCCTCTTACCGGTGCCGTTGTGTCTCATCGCGCTGCTATCCATCTTGGTAAGGGATGGCGATCGCATCGAGCCGTAGGGTGGCATGTGGAAGTTGTTGTCTTCGAGCGAAGACGCAAGTCGAAGGTCGTTCGCAGAATCCTATCGGGTGACTGATGTGAGTCACTTGATCTCTCTACTCTTCAAGCCTGGAAGTCTCGTGATGCGAGCGCGTGTGAATGAGCGGAATTCGTAAGTCGCAACAGAGAAGCAACTGGAGCGAGAGTTGCGTGGATGTAAAGCTGAAGGGCTCAGGGCCTATAAGCGCTTGATGTCGCGGAGCGCTCAGTGGCGGCAACTGAGCGAACGGAAGTTTCAAGTGCGTTCAATGACAGACGATGTTGTCGCTGGTGAACACTTTGAGGTGTAAGTTTGGCGGTTGAGATTGCTTGGGGTTTAACGGGGATGCGTGGCCCGGGAAAGCGATCTTGTTCCTGGCCCCACCGAGGCTTGGCAGGAGGGTCGTGTCAGCAGTAGCGCGGGTAGCTGCAGTGATTGGCTGACCATGCGCCCGCGCAATATCAGCGCTTGCAGCTCTAACAAAAAGAGCTTCGTCGTCAAATGTGTGGAGTTAAGATGAAATACGAAGTCGCTTGGGCCTCCTTTCAAGGGAAAGGGGAGGGCGTCCTTTTCACTGATATGTATGTGGCCAGCCAAATTCGGTCGCTCAGAAATCAAGGTTGTGGCATTGTGGCTGTGAGCGTGACGCTCTCCACTTCGAGTTCTGGCCATCACCTCAATTCTGTCGATCAATTTGCCGATCCCAAAGGCACTTTGAAATCGGTATTTACGCTTCAGACAACATCAAAGCTGTCCAAATAAAGGTTATGGGTATATGTTTACCCTTACGCTCCAATGACGGCCAGCCTACGGTTGGTATTGAAGGATCGGGTTACGACTAGTAAGGACGCAGTATATAACGGCGTGGGCGTTGTAAAATGTGCCCGCAAGCCTATTGCCAGGAAGCATTCAAAACTTTGACGTCGCTCCGTGCGAATAAGGATCTATTCGCTCGGTTGCTGTTGTTGGCCCCTACCGGTGCGGCGGAAGCGTCCTAAGATTCTTCTTAATATGGAAGATCAGCGTTCACCTTTCTGCCCTTCATTGCCGTGGTTTTAAATTCCGTTGATGAATGTAGCCTGCTGGAGGCCTCAAGAACTATTGCGCTTCGCTCAATTTAAAGTCAGTCCATGACCTGCGGAGCCATGACTGTACTGATCGTGCGTCACCTGCTCTGTCGCTACCTTTCAAATGAATGGTAAGAGGTTAGATATCAGACCGATGTGGCCGCGATCTAGTTGAGATTCACCGCATGTCCGCCAAACGAGCCGTGCAGTGCGCAGACATTCGGTAAGCGCCATCACCCATTCAATTCTACTAAGCACGGCTTTTCAGGCATGGAGGCGACGTTGCGACCTGTCTGCTTCTCAATCTGAGCTTTTATCCTCCTCTCTTCCTAAGTAGCCCGCCGCTGATCTCGTAACCGTAGCGGCCTGAAGTGTGCCACTATTGCTCTTGGCTAAAAGAATACGAATCCCCAGAAGGATGTGTTGCAGTTCGCCCCGCCCGCACAGTAAGAACCCACCAACATATTAGTGGGACCTGGGATAAAAGAGCTTCACCAGCAATATTGCTTCAACTGCCGTACTTAAGGTGAACGGAGGCCCGCCTGGGTATTTTCGGACCAAATCATCTCTGCTGTAAGCAAGAGGCAATCAACGGCCGTCTGATATCACTGCAGAGCACAACGAATCTCCCTATTCCCTCCATCTGAATTACGCTTACTGCAGACCTGTGGCGGACTCCGGTGCCGTCAAACGCCCCGTCAAGTTCATCGGCTTTCGTAATGGTAAATCGACTGGGTCCAATTCTTTCGAGTTCCTGCCAAGTGATCTGGTAGTAATCCCATCTGAACTTGCAACCCTGCAAGTCAACATCTATAAGAAAATAGACACTGTCACATTTAAGGAAGACTGTGGGTTGAACGTACTTATTCTCAATGATATGGCTTACAATCTCTGGTACCAACGTTTCTGGGCGTTTCAACAAGAGCTACTGCACATGTGGTTGTGTCCGGTTGTGTAACTCAAAAATGTTTTCCGGCACACTATGTACAGTCCTGAAAAAGGGTCTACCACATTGAAGAAGCATACAATGTTAGGCAGATCAAGCTCTCATTGGCAAATGGGTGGAAAGGTACACCGAGTTAAAGAAGCCGCACAATAATGACCAGCTATTTGTTGCAATCGTAGTAACTTTTCTATGTACCTCTTAAAGTCCACTATCTCAACGGGCACCCTTTGAAGGCTATTATCTCAATTCCCTTGCTTGGGGGGACGTTGTCTCTCAGTAGCGCTTCTAGAGATTCGTTCAAAAGCTCAAATCTGCCCGGTTATTACGGTATGTAGATCATTTGTTGGCATTAGCCCTGTATTTTGTCTCACGTTAGGCGTCCTCTCCCAAAGGATGGAGCCATCAAAGTATCGCAGTAACCGAAATACGGCAGAGTAAGGATGGCGGCTCCTTACAATGCCACGCGTCCGGATCTCTGCAAGCTATCCGCTACGAAGTTCTTCTCCGCTTCGAAATCCTTTGCGTGGATCGTATGCCAAGGATGAACCCGAGCATTCTTGGAGTGTTGGCGCAATTCTCCTTGTCTGATTGGTAGGATTGCGAGAGGGCCTGCAGAAAGCCATGCACGCTAACTAATGCAACGTCCTCGGTTCGTCGCCCTGCACCGAAACGAAAGTCGGTCAAACCGAAAAGACCAGTCGGTGAGCGGTTTCTTAAATCCTTCGAGGAACGAGATCGATGGGTGCATTCACCACCTCTGATTGGTCAATCGACAGCGGACTCACCGTAAGAGCCAAGATAATTAAATGCTTGAGGGCGGACGTCGACATTGCTTAGGAAGCTCTTTGCTAAATGTCGAAACACCACATGAAATCCATCGATTTGAGAGATGCACGAAGATATAAGAACATGCTGTGCCACGCACAGAGCCGCTTATCCTTCAGGCATCACTTGAGCAACAATTTCCCATGCAGCACTGTCAAACCGGGTATCTCTCAGCTTGCATTGCAACGCTACATAGCACTCAAACCATACAACCAATTACCCCTCATCAAGCCGCCATGACATCAGGGACGCACCAACCCACACAACCCCACCGAACAACCTCCGGATCGACAACTTCATCCACAGCGTCCTACTCCGGCACAACCCTTACACAGTCATCTCCCACCTCCCCCACCGAAACATTACATCGGCAAACATCGGGGTCATCCTCCTACTTCACCCGCCCCACAACATCCTCATCCTCTTCCTCCCGCTCGCAGCCAACATCCCCCTCAGGCTTCCTCTCCGCGACACTGCAAACCATTCGCGAGCGGTCTCGCAGTCGCAGCAGCCGCTCGCGCTCGCGCTCCCCAATACCACCAACATCCAACACCATCGCTCCGGCTCCACAGCGCACTTCCCCTGCTCGGGGTACTACGCCAACGCCGGGCTTGATCCGTGCGTCGACTACGCCGGAGCAGCCGCGGCGCCGCTCGGGTGAGAAGATGACGCGGAGTGCGAGTGGGGGCAGCACCGGGAGACCGTACAGCTATGGGGATGGCGGTCGACATAGCAATGAGTGGATCTTTGGTGGATTTAGCGTGAGGGAGACTGTGAAAGGGGTGTGGAGGAAGGACAGCCCTGAGGGGAGAGGAGGGAAAGGCTCGTGATGGCAACTCGGAATGGACGGGGAATACAAGGACTATAAACATGAAGCGGTGCTGGTCACGCTTGTTGATGATCGTATGAGTAATGGGAATGACAAATGACATGACCTTAGGGTATCGGAGGCAAATTCGAGCGTTTGGAATGGTAATCGAAAAGCTGATTTCAGTGTTTATGGATTGTACATAAGATTATGCAGAATGCTTAATAAGTTTTTCTTCCACGAGCTCTCCCACGATGTCACTAAAGTCGTGGCAAATACAAGGTGTGCACGGCAAAGCCCAACATCGAACGCTTCGCTGTTGAATGGAATGGTTAACTTTTACGGATTTCACAAGGTTCTAGTACCAGTGCAGGAAACAGCAGTGCATTATCGTCAACTGCGAGATGGTCGCTTGAAAGAACTGGTTTTTACACGCTTTTTCAATATATATCGTATAGCGAGGCAAAAAACAACATGGATTCTCAGGCAATTATGTGTCAACCCGCGCTGTCAGCGTCATAGAGTCTTCGCGTTCCAACCGTATATGTCCATCGAATGATCAAGGCCACTTAGGATCCGGCAATCGAAAGGCGACGCCGCTTGTAGCATTTAAATATCCTATTCACTGGAAGTCTGGCGAAGTCAAACTCCGCAGCGGGCGTAAATCTCGACAATGGGGTTGCCTTGTGAAGGGGATGTATGAAATGCGAGCGCAGCAGTATGTTCCCGATTGTCCGTATGTCGCTGTGATCATTGGTCTGCCATCATCATGTTCATCGACATTGTGCTCCTTTTGGTCACCAGAGATTTCTCCGGGCTGTTTATTTGACGATGATGAACCTTGCTGTAAATAATCTTCGTTACCGGGCTCGTTGTCTCTATCATCTTCACTGTCAAAGCAACGATCATCAGGAATCTCGAATCACTCTTCTAGGATTGACTGCCTCGCCGTGGCTCAGTGAGCGATCGTCCAGACGGTCGCGGGACGTAACGTAGATGACTTTCGAGATGGGGCAAATCAAGTGCAGCAATGCCGACAGAGCCCAAGCTGCACGAGGTTTTTCCTTTTCACCGAACACTCGCTGGCACCTCAGCGTATTACATTGTATGTGTCATCAGCTTCCTCTCAGGAAGGACAAATGCTATAGTTTGAACTAATAGACGAAGACAAACTGGAGCTGTCGAATCTTTCTCGTGTTGCGTACTGTCAAGGTACACAGCAGAACAATTAGGTTTGCACCTTAATGACCTATACACACAATCTAGGGTTTCAGCCCTATCTACTTTCTGGCATGTGCAAATAAGATACATGACTTCCTATTTATTCTCTAGCGGATGCAGCACAACATGGCGACCATGCATATACGCGCGCGGCCTACATGAATCGCAGTCATTTCTTGTAGCTCGCAAAGCCGCTGTCAGTAACTCCAACTAAGGCGCGATTTGCGCGCGCTCTCTGCCCAGCAATGGCGCAGGTACGTCCATAATCCCCATATCACCCCCACGTCTTATACAGTTGAGCAGCACAACGACCATGTTACATCCTCTTAGACCTGTACATTTCAGCTAACCCCTTCTCTCCCAGAAAGCAGCCAAAACCCTCGCCGCCTCCAACACCCGCCGCCTCAACAATACGCACTACATCACCCTCGCCTTCCACAGCATCTACCTTTTCCTCCGCCTTCTCCTATTCTCTTCCTTCACGCGTCGCTCTCTGATCCTCTATCTCCTCTTTTCACTCCCCGCCCTCGGCATAGAAGTCTGGTTTGAGCGAATCTCACGACCACAATACGGCATTGCGCTGGGTGAGCTGAAGAGTCCCGGCGAGGATCTGGACGCGAAAGGGCTGACGGAGTGGATGTGGGATGTGCTGTACTGGACTTGGGGATGTTTGGGGCTGGCGGCGGTGGTGGGGGATTGGGCGTGGTGGCTATATGTATGTTATGTTTTGTTTACGAGCAGAGCACAAATCGCCATTGGGAATCCATCAACAGGAGATACCGTTCTTCCCGCGCCCGCCAGTTCACTTTCTGGACTACTACCCGGGCATATTGTTTAAAACTTCATCCTTAGTCCAGCAGCATACATAACACCATCTAACAAACCCTCTGCTACCACATCTCAGGCCTCGTACTGACCTTCTTTCCGTACAGGCAGCAGTACCCCTATACTCAATATACCTAGCGTACACAGCTTTCACTGGCGCGCGGCAAAGCATGGCTGGCCTTGCTGGTGCGGGAGGAGAAGGCGGTCAAGGCACGCAAGCGACCAGCAAGCGGCAGGCCAAAATAGAAAAGAAAGGTGGACAGCGAATGCAGTACCGGTAGCAGCAGGAGTGTCCTCACTGTTGATCAGACCTCAACTATATCAATGCCGGTCAAGGCCATACCGTTATCCTCACTGTGCGCCAGCGGCTTCTTATACAACCGTGTTAGCACGCCCACCAATATCACGCTCTAGGCCTATGTACAAAACATACCAATGGAAAGGTTCCGTTGTGGTCTATCTATACTACCAACACTGGTACCAGCCAACCCTCGCCTGCAACCAAAATATCCTCCATAGCCAAAAATACCAGAACAATACCACCTTCAGCCACGGAACATCAACCGGTTCAAGATTACCGCAACCTTACCGCCTGATAAGGGGCATGGTTCCCCCTCAGAAAGAAACCTTGACCGTATACCTGCTCCTGATACACGGCATCAAATAAAAGCAGGCGACAAGCTCCCCAATCTACCCACTCCACTCCCTCCCAAGCCTGCCCCCTTCCCTCCGTCAGCCCACCCCTCTCTCGCCCACACACCAACCCTCTCCTTCCTAACCTGCTCGAAAACATCCACCGCCCTCTTCCCACTCCTGTTTCCCGCTCCCTCGGCCCCACCACCTGTCGCAGGCGCAATATTCTCCTTGTTCCCTTCCATACTTTCAAACTTGTGTCTCGTCGTCGCATTGCCGGATTCCGCGTCATACTCTTCTTCAATCCACGGCCCCGCGCTAATCCGCCTGATCATCCCATCACCATCCTCATCCCCCATCGTCGCAGCCGTCGCAAACGGTTTCCTTGTCAAGTTCCCCGCTTGGTACCGCCCGTGGAGGTTGGCCGCTGACCAAGAGCCGCGAGGTGCTCTATACGACATCGTGGCCTGAGAGGCTTGAACTCTAAGCCGGCTCGGCGGTGGTGTATTCTCTTTAGACCTGGGCGTAGGCCGTTTGGGCACCAGCGGGGGAGTCCTCCCCGCCGCCGCCGTCATCCTAGTTGTTGGGGAGGGGAAGTTGAAAGCACCGGGAGGGGTGGACTCGTAGCTGTTTTTGACGGTTGAGGGGAGCTGGCTTGTGGAGAGGGGACGCTTGAGGTTGGGCCTGGGTATGTGACTGGGCGGGCTCAGTTGTTCATTTTCCTTGCTTCTGACTCCGCTGTTGACGCTGGATGCTGTGGCTTTGCTTCCGATGCTCTTCGTCGAGGCCCCATTACCCGAGGACGGCGACGTGATTTTGCGTTTCGGATTCTTGTTCTCGGAACTTGGATTCCTTCCAGTGTCCAGATAGGGGAACCGCTCGTTCATCTTCCCGCTCGCATTGCTCGATACACCCTCCGCAAGTCTTGGCCTTGTCCTCTTCCTACGCAAAGGCGGCGTTATCAGTTCTTGATGCTGCAACGAGGTAGCAACCACTGTCTCCCCTATATCGTCGTTGATCTGCGCCTTTTCTCTCCGATGACCTGCTACTCTAGGCTGCGGCTCGTGTACTTCCGCGATGACGTTGCGGTCAACCGCGGTATCTGCCTCCAACCGTGCCACTTTCTGTGCGGTCCATGCGCGCCAGTCTTTGCTTTGCATGGGCACATGTTGTGCCGTTGCAGCCACTGCCGACTTCGACCCGATGGCGTACTTGGTGATGGGTTGGGTGGGTGTAACAATAGCTGTGCCTCTAACACCGACTTGAGATTCAGCGAGTGAGACAGTGCTGGAATTTTTAATCGGAGAGTTGCCGGAGGTGTCGCGGGAGTAGATGCTCGGAGACATGAGACGTCCCTCGTTTCGGGTTGTCCGGTCGTTGCATGTTGCAGCAGGCGTCGTGGTACCTTCGTGACGGCCAGGTTCTCTGCTCTCAAGTGGAGAGCTGGTTGCTTCGGCCGAGCGCTGTCGAGGGACGTATTCATAGGGATTTTCGGTGTACATTATCCGACGGGAATAGGAGGGGAAGAAACCCGAACGAACATCATCGAGCGGGGCCTTCCAGCGTTCTTGAGATCTTTGCTGTCGGCTCGATAGTTGCTCGCTTGTCGGCGTGCTGTAGTTAGTTTGTCCCTCTGATCCATTTCGCTGCCGTTCTGAAGCAGAGGTAGGCGCCGTAGCAGCAGCAACGCCTTCCATCGAATGAGACCTTGTGTTTCCAGCGGCCCCAGTGCTGACGGCAGTGGATGAAGCCCGCGAAGAACCAGAGAACTTCCTGAAGCTTTCACGGGAAGTGACTGCTCTGATGGTCGACTTCGTGAAGCGGCTTGCACTGGAGGCAAAAGAGTCGAACCGTATATGAGATGATTTCTTGCTAGGGCGCGTCGTAACTATATGCTCATCCATCCCTTCAAGCGCTGCTGAATCTTCACTTGAGTTCAAATTCGATTCATCGATCCTTCTCATCAGAGCCGAGTAGATTGACAACCGGCTTCCCATACGTCTCGGTTTCCGTCCCATGCCATGCTCCGACTGAAGTTGTCCTTGACTAGTGGCTGCCCTTACTGAACGGTATGCACCCCCGTCCTCCTTAATGACAGACAAGCGTTTAGTGCCCTGCGTGGTAATTGTGTTGGCTGCAGTAGAGTTATTCCAGCTCGTCACCCGGGAGCTCTCATGCGGTGAGTGAGCTCGTCTGGGGCTTCGGCCACTGCTGGATTGAGACCTCATGGATGACTGCGACAGCATGTTGCGAAGGCTTCCCGCTTTTGCTTTCGTTCTTATGAGAGTGTCTGCGCCATATGACAGTGTAGTTTCCACTGTTTGGTCGGCGGTCGGATCAAGTTGGAAATGAAGTCGGTCTGCTTCCACTTGCTGTGGAGGTAGCTCATCCTGAGCGCATCCGCGGTGGAAGAACTTCTTAATAGACTTTCTAAAGGATGTTGGGAAGTTCTTTCCCTTCTGGCCCGGCTTTGAAGTTTCCGACTGACCGACAGCTTTCTGGAAGCCCTTGCCCTCAGGCGAAGATTGAACCCGTTGACGCATGAGTCGAGGTAGTTGTTCTTCTTTATCAGACAGCCCACCGGAAGTAGGCAAAGCTGATCCAGCCGCCATCACACCATTCTGAAAATTTTGAAAGTATTTGTCTCTCGCAGCTGCTAGACCAGTATCGTTGCTCTTACTTTGGCGCATGCGACGTTCCGGAAATTGACTGTCAGAAGACGCTGGTAAAGCCTGATTTTGCTTGTAATCACAAGCTTCATCGTGTGGTTGACGACACTCCTGAGTCCGCAGATTCCTTTGGAGCCTGGACGATTCGGTCGCCGGTTGCTCATACAGTCGGGCTGCCGAGTTCTGATTGTCGTAACCAGGACGGTCGTGTCTCACTGCCCCGACGGCAGCAGAGTTGGGCAGTACGCTTCTATCACCATGCCTACCTGCAGTTAGGCGGTCCTTCGATCGCTGTTGCGTTTCATTGCAGGGCTGGCGGCGGTCTGATTGTGTTCCGAGTCTGTCGACTCTATAACCCGCCTGGCCTTGCAGATCTCTCCGTTCAGCCAATCGTGGAACGTTTCCTGTGGGTAGATGAGGCAATGATCGCCTGCCTTCTAAGTGTCTTGGCTCTCTGGTCTTTCGATCTCTGCCGTCGCGTTGGCCGGCAATTCTTGGACCACGATGATCCAATGCGCCAGGTGTGATCCCGTTGGCTTTTTCATAAGCGCGCGTGGCCGCCGTTATAGCATGCTGTCGAGTTGCTTCCGGATTACTTGGCTCAGATGGGTTCGGCCGCTGATGGGCATGAGTGGAAGAGGTAGACTTTGCTCGTCGAAGACGTCCAGCAGCATCGCTTGAAGCGCGCGACAACATGGGTAGAGCAGTCTGGAGATATGAGGAAATGCTGAGTTGTCTTCCTCAAGCTAAAGTAAGCCAGCATAGATATGCTATCCAAGAAATCAGGTGTCACTAGATGCGTTGTTTAGGATGTACGGCTAGTTGACAGGAAGAGAAGGTAGAAACACGAAAAGTGTGGCAACTGTAGAATCCATGTGGAAGTCACAAACAACTTCAAAATCTACAAGAAAAGCAGGCGCTATGAAGTGTTGTGTCGGTTGGAGCGAGGCAGTGGCAACTCTTCTGACATCTCAACTCATTCTTTTGCAGTCTTGTTAATCCCAATGTATGGGGAATCCGTTGTGCCACGTTCTGCTGGTTTGCTTGACAATCGAGAACGTTGGTCACATTCAGATACGGTTGAAAATGTGTCAATTCAAACGAGACGATTAATGCATCACTGCTTTCTGGCCTGGAGTATGTGTCGGTTTTCTGTCATTCTTGTTGCATTCAGACAGAGTTTTCAAGGACGTTAGAGAAGGATAGCCAGAAGACTCTGCATCTTGCTATGAGAGGGAACCACTTCAACTGGTCAGCCATCCTCTCCGTACCCAATAAATGGTATTTCAACATCTTTCATACACATGCTCTCCAACCGTACGATCTCTTTTGCCAGTAACAGCATAGCTTAAGTTCGAGCCAGGCATGAAGCAAACGAAGTGAACTGGAACGCTACTTACCTGGGCTTAGCAATCCGCTCGGTTCCTGAACGGCGAAGCATGAGCCGCGATTGCCTTCTCATAGTTGGATCTCAGAAAAGCCAAGGAGGATGTGAGTTTGCGGTACAAATGATTAGATACGCAGGTATGCCTATCTAATAATCCACTAGAAAAATGCTGCTCACTTCCCAATGCGTAAAACAAGAGAACAGACTCCGTCGGCACGCAAACCAGTAAGACAATCCGAAGGCCAAGTCACCATCCTATGTATCTGAGTAGACCTAAGTCTCAACAATGCTGACTAGAGCGTCTATTCTCTGGCTTCCGGCAGCTCACCAAAGAAGCCCTTGAGCTCATCGGCGACGAAACCCTCAATCTTCTTGGCTACATCCTTAGCCTTCTCTTCCATCATTTCAGCCTCATGGCGAATTACTTCAATCTCGTCTTCAACGTCCTTGGTAGTGGGGATATGGATGGGCTGAATGGTGTACTCTATCTCACCCTCAAGGTCCTTGCTAATAACATAGCCGCCCTTCTCGACAATGGAGCTGTAATTAGCTGATCCACCACCATTCCAGGCTAGGATGTTCCGCGTGTTACTGGGAACCTCGGTAAGAGCGCCTTCAGTTGCAATGGACATTAAAGAGTTCTTGAGCTTCTTCGGCGTGATGTCGGCGACAGCGTAAGACGAGCTCTTCGCTGGTTGCAAAGAGAGCAAGTAGGCCAAGAGACCAGCGATGTGGGGTGATGCCATCGAAGTACCCGAAATAGTATTCACAGCGTACTTGCTGCCAATCCAGGTTGACAAGATATTGAGACCTGGAGCGAAGATATCGTTGCACTTGCCGTAATTGGAGAAGTACGCACGCTCATCAGCGAGTGTAGAAGCGCCGACTGTAACGGCTTTTTCGGCCGCAGCGGGAGAGTAGTTGCAAGAGTCGGCATTGTCATTGCCGGCAGCGACAGCGAAATGAATGCCGGCGTCGACGGCCGCGTCCACGGCAAGGTCAAGGGTGACGGATTTGCCGCCGCCCAAACTCATGTTGGCAGCACTACCTTTGAAACCCTTCCTGCCCTTGCCCTTCTTTGCGGCCTCTACCATCTTGGTGTGCTGCTCAGCAGCATACTCTACCCCTTTGACGACATCAGACATGGTGCCCGAACCATTTGAGCGCAGAACCTTTACGGCTTTGATGTGAGCCTTCTTAGCAACTCCGTATTTCTTGCCGGCGACTGTGCCGGAACAGTGGGTTCCGTGGCCATTGCCATCCTTGTCCTCATCTCCCTGAGGAATCGTCTTGCCCCATGAGGCACGCCCTTCGAAATCGACATGGTCGACGTTTGTGCCCGTATCAATAATGTAGACGTCGACGCCCTCGCCACCGTCTTCGGCGTAGAGATACTTGTTAAATGTGCCGAAGCTTAGACTCTTGCGGTGCGATATTCTCGCAAGACCCCACGGCGCGTTCTTCTCAAGTTCAGGTGTCTCCTGCTCCATGGTGTGAACTTCGGAATCTCGCTCGATATAGGCGACCTACTAAAGTATTAGTAACAGTCTCTGGTTCTCTTGATTTGGACAAGCTCGACAAGCAGTCTCGTGATTCTGATGCGGACTCCATCACTGGGTGATTCAAGTTCTGCACATCCGCAAACCCCAAAGATGACGGGAGATGTAAGCGAAGGTAAAACACGGACAGCAGAAACCTAGTGCTCATGAGTTGATTGTGGGTACTTACATCGGGGTGGCGACGAATTTGTTCAATTACATCTTCATCGAAATGGCCAGAATAACCAAGTAGCGCACCAGCAACATTGAATGTGTGCCTTAAACCCTCAAAGATCTGGCTGGTAATGGGAAACTGTGATCGCTTTTTGAGCTCGGCCTTCGCATCCTGGCTCGAAAGGTGCAGCTCCTGAACCCAGTTGTGGTGCGCAGCAGTGTCTGTGTGCTTGACATGATCCTTAAAGACGATTATGTATGAATCCGGTATCTCTTTCGAGTTTAGAGATGATAGTATTGGAGCTGCTTCGTTGTGGATGGTGCCAACATTCAGTACCGGAGATGATGCCGCAAGCAACGGTAGCAGAGATAAAGCCGCAAACCCCTTCATGTTGAAACTGAACAGCAATAAAAGAGGCTGTCAAATGAAGGTGAAGATGATGTCTATGTGATGGGCAAACAGATGGATGATGTGGGAGAGTTAGTGATGGTTGGGAGGCTGAGACTCAGTTATAGTCACAGGCGCTCGAGATAAAGGCAAGGTAATCGAACAGGTTACGAGATTAGGCGCCCGCGTGAGGTGAGCATGGGGCCCCACATCAGGACACGGCGCGGAACATCGCTCGCCGAGACCTTCACAGCATGTGACTTGGCTGCCAATCGGCATCACTGGGACGTACCCAAATAATAATATTGTGCAACTCAAAATGCGAAACGCAAGTAAGGAAACTGTTTTGTGACTCTTTAATTTGCTCTCTATTCTGATTCCTACACATGGTACAGGAGGCTCTTGCGAGGCAGCTCATACTTCACCAAATACCGCTTACTCGGCGGCTGTCAGTCGTCTGCATGGACCAGTCACAAAGCGTGCAGTGATAGCTGGCTGTGTTATTACCTCGAGGCGTCGGCGTGAGTCTCTCTGTCCGCATTAGACACTCAGAAAGTTGGAGAGAACATGGACGTGACACCTTCTATCTCCATCCACACGTACCAGGGGGTCCTACAATGGAGACACACCCCCAGGAGGGTTCATCCAATCTGTCGTCGACAGTCTCGATAGCGGCAGCCCGAATCCAAGAGTTGCAGGACCACATTGCCAATTTCTCCAATTTAACCGAGGACAAAGCAAGCAGTGGTACAAGTCAGGATCTGGAAGCTCGGATTAGTGAACTCCATCAAATCCGTCAGATACTTGTTGATGCGCCACAAAGTAGTCAAGCTAAGGATGCCTTCAAAACGGCTAGCGGTTTCGTGGTTATTCTCAAGAACCTGGAAGCACTTGCAAGCTACTACAAGACCGATCATGTATCCGACGAGGACAAAGAGGCTTCACTTCAGCTGATCAAAGCTTCGTTGGACGTACTCTCGGAGGCCTTCAATAATCATCGAGGCAACCGCGAATACTTCCGTGCAGGTATGAAAGCGGATGGCTGGAAACTTTTAGAAGAGACAATCGCTCAATACGAAATTCTGGATTGCAAGCAAGATCACAGCGATGTCAATAGTAATGCTGACAGGGAGAGGCTCCTCGGCTACCTTATCGCATTTGCCGTTGGAGATGAGCATCTGACCAGCGTGTTTCGTAGCGTCAACAGGACCCTTGGGCATTTGAACTGGGGAACTCCGCAGGGTGATGATAGTAGCAGCTATGGCGACTTTGTTGAGCATATTAAGAGTGCTTTGCGAGAGACTTTGACTGGCCTCATTACAATAGAACACCCGGAGGCCATTACCATTCTGTTCAATCTATGGCTTTCGCTTGCAAGGATTCAAGATGATGCAAGTTCAAAAGCGAAAATTCTCACGATAGCTGTAGCGTTGACGTTAGTGGAGCTGTCAACGGCTTCCACGCGTAACTGTGTGGCTTTGCGTGATAGTGGCATCTTGTCCCGAATTTTACGACAACTTCTCAAACCTCAGCTGCCACACTTCGAGCTTACGTTATTAAAGCAACTAGCCGATCGTCTTCTTTCGCTAGGTATATCGGACTTGGATGATGCAAGGTATCTGTTTCGAGCAGCACCTGAGTCTTCTAACGCTTCTAAGTATCTCCTTCATGCAATCAAGCTCTGGCGTACTCCAGGCAATGTTAGTTTTGACCTTTCATTGCATGGCCACTCGTCGATCGAGCTATCCAACATTGGTCGCCCATTTCCACCACTGGAGTCCCCCAGCAGAGGCTACACTATCGCGGCATGGTTATTCATCGAAGCTTTTGACCAGGCATGCCACACAACGATATTCGGAGCCTTCGACGAAACACAGACATGTTTTGTACTTGTATACCTAGAGAAAGACAGCCGGCAATTAATATTGCAGACTTCCGTTACTTCTGCGAGACCAAGCGTGCGATTCCGGTCTATTGTTTTCGATAAAGAGATTTGGTATCATGTAGTGATTGTTCACCGTCGCTCCAAGTCGCGCAGTTGCGCAACACTCTACGTGAACGGGCGTTTTGCCGAAGAAGTTGGCTGTCAATATCCTGTAGAACCACCACCAGCAGACACTCGTACAGAAAGAAAAGATGCCTCATCCCAATCTACGGCCACCTGTGCGACTGTCCAAGCTTTCTGGGGTACGCCTCGAGACCTTGCTCCTCGACTCGGAAGAGGAATTCTAACTTCTCGATGGTCACTGGGCGCAGCTCACGTGTTCGGGGATGCACTTTCAAATGACCTTGTTCTCGTCCTTCAGAAGCTGGGACCTCGATATTCGGGGAATTTTCAAGACTGTCTTGGTTCGTTTATGACATATCGATCTTCAGCCGAACTAAACCTTCATAATGAGGCTTTGCACCCTGGTAATGAAAAAACCAAAATATCAGCAGCCATAAGAGGGAAGGCTGGTACGGTGCTACCTGAAGGTCGCCTGTTACTCAGCTTTCTGCCTAAGGCAACTCTCAAGAGCGACTCCAGGCCTATCAACAAGCCACAGTTATTTAAATGGCTCTCTAGGGCCGCGCAGAGACGACTTGAAGGACGTTCACGCTTCGCTGAAAATGCAGTCGCGGTTAATGCCGCAATACCTTCCATCAACAGTGCCCTGACCAATGCTCGCGGCTTAGTAGTCCTTGCTGGTGAGCCCACCCTGGTCCATCCCCAGTCTTTAGATGATATGAGCTGGCGCCTCGGAGGGTGCGCAGCCCTAGGCCTGCGAATGGTTAAGTCAGCTGGGTCTCAGGGAGGTGTGCTGCGCGCGGTCGAGATATTCTTTGAACTTATCCAACATAACTGGAGGAACAGTGAGGTTGTGGAACGAGAAAGCGGTTTTGCCATCTTAGCGCATCTGCTTCGGGAGAAAGCGATGCTATTATCAATGCCTACTTCCTCCAAGTCCGCTCATGCAGAAGACCATGGAACGAGAGATGACTTTGGTTTCGATCTTTTGACACTCGTCTTGCGTTTCGTCGGCTACGCGGAGGGGAACCCACGTCATTCGGTGATCATCAATCCTCTAGCCTACAAAGCACTTGTTGTCGAGTGCAATATCTGGCGAAGGATGTCACTAGCAACCCAACAGCTATACTACGGGCAATTCATGACATTCATTGCGGCAAGCAAACACCATCATTTCAACTCAAGGCGTCTAGCTCGTATGCGTAAGTTTACTCTTTGCCTATGTCAAGAATAGCAACGGCTGACTTGCACACAGGCGTTGTGAAGCACTTTCTCAGTGCTCTAAAGGAAGATCCGTTCGACGAAGCCACACTTCCAGCCTTTCTCGAAGCCTTTTCGGCGCTTTTGAGCTGTAATCCAGCCGGGGATGCGTTTCGATCACTTGCCATGTCCATCACGTATGGCCGGCAAACCATGCACAAGCCCTTGAAATCATCAAGGTCTTCAAGGAGAAGTTCTATGCTTCCGAATAACGGTGCGGCTACACCTCCAGTGGCTGCGGGTTCAGTTTTTCCACCACCACGCCCCCGGGTCCCTGCTTCTAACTTGGAGATTGCTCTTGCGGAAACAAGTATTAAAATGCTTCAACTGTACGCAGATATGCTTTGTGGAAATTCCGACAATCAAGGAATCAAACGTTTCGCTAGAACTGTTACCAGCAAGGTGAAGCTTTCTTGCTGCGTGGTGAAGAGCAAGCTGATGTTGAGGTAGTGGCTATTGCACTTGCTAGCGGATGACGATCCCCGAGTTGTCGCACTTGCTATGCAAATTCTCGCTCGGCTGCTGAATGCCAGCGGAAGTTCTTATATCAGAAGATTTTCTGTCCAGACCCGGGGATTCTCCATACTGAAGATGAAATTGAGTCGTTGGTGGAATTTGACATCTGTTTGGGAAAGCTGTCTTTCAATCTTCTTAGGTCTCGATATCCCAGAGATGGAGAGGCAGAATGGCTCAGCGATCTCTTGGCTGCTTACGACAGTGGCAGATGATCCCACAGTACCTCTCGCCTGTCCAGAAATATGGGCTGTAATGGCGGCAATGTTGAGATCAGGGCTGGCAGCGGGTCACTCTGAACAGCCTGCGCCAGCAGCTTCTGCCGACAAGAGATCTCGGCCTTACCTGGTCACTAAGACTAGTCTAGAGCTCGAGAGTTGGAAAGTGGGCTCAGGAAAGACAGAGAAATGCGTTGACAGTAAGTGCGTGTGTCCAACACCGCAGGAAAACGCTAACGTAGATCAGGGCGCAGTGAAGCACCGCTCGCGCAGGATGTAAATGCAGAAAGGAGTGTGATGCGAACTGTTACTGGATTCCTCCTTCGCTTACTCGACCGTTCTTCAGCCTTTCGGGACTTTGCAGCGCTGTCAGACCCTATACAGAGTATGCTGTCTTGCCTGTTTGCTTCTGCGGTCGGTCCTTCTACCTATGCCGCCGAAGAGGAGCTTACGGCGAGAGGAGTCCCGACTGATTCAGACCGGGCGAATATAATGACATCCTTGTCAGCTGGCGTGAGCAAACGGGACATTCCCGAACATAGGAGGATTGCAATGCGGCGCCGAGGTTCTTCGTTCGTTATGGTTAGTAGAGATAAGGATAGCAATCCTGCTCACGAGAAGTTCACAAGACCTATCCTGGCGCCTCAAAGGCAAGGAGTCCCACCAGTGAGAATAGAAGACGTGGCAGCCGAGAATATTCTCAGACTTATTCTAGAAGTCCATACTCGCCAGCTCTTTGCAAAAAAAGATTATACCGGCTTGGGCCTTTTTCTTAAAGTGCCTCCGGGGTCGCCAGAAGAACAAGCAAGCTTTGAGACGTTCCTACTCCGCCGGATATTGTCTGAAGTAGGCAAGAAACTGCGCAATGACCATAGCTTGTTTGAGGACACAAGGATTCTTACGAACCTGGCGCATACGTCGTTGCATGTGGCCGAGGCGGTCTTTGAAGGCTGGTTCATCGATGGCAGTGAGCCTTTACTGGACTTCCTTGGTGATTTGTTGCTGCAACTGCAGCATTCAGACGTCGCTTCGCTCAAGTCTGTCCGTCTGTGTGATCATGCGGTACGAACGATTCAGAAAACCTTCTTACAACTCGTTCCGTTCCGACTTTCAGAGCTCGTAGAGGTCAGTCACGATGCGGATGCTGTGTCATTTTTGAGGAAGGTGCTTTTCTGGCAACCTATTCTGTCATCTGGGAGTAACCCAGATGATTACTATCTAGGATTGATCAGCTACAATCTGTACAAACAAGTAGTATCAGATGATGCTAGTCTGCGTAGCGCTGCAGCGGACGTTTGGCGGACACTCATGGGTTCGAGGCACATACAGATCTTTACTGCTCTCAAGAAGGACATGTCTCCAACTCATCGTAGGTTGGCGACAGGGTTCGCAAAGGCGGTCGAAGGTGACAACACGGCTTTTTTGACTTGGGTTGATCATTCTCGTAGCGAATTGGACGACCTCTTCATCAGCCACCTATCTGAACGGTGGACTGAGTACGTCACCCAGCTGAATCTGGCCGCTGCCGACTCTGCTGCGAACAGAATCAGTAAGAGGAAGGAGAAGCTGAAACAATGGATTGCCGACGATTATGAGTACAAAGAGATAGTCAACAAACACGAAGCCGCCACTCAGATCTGGAACTCTAACGTGGTTGCTTCAGAAACCTTAAAGCACCAGAAGTCGCTGCAGGACCAGCAGGAGCATGAGAAGTATATTGAGACCGCATTTGTGAGGATGCAGAAGAAGGTTGAGGGACCTTATGGTCTCTTTGAGGATTGTAGCCTAAAGTTGTCCCGGCTCGACGACACTGAGGGAAGTAATCGGATGAGACTGCGCGTACTTCATGAGAAGGTCGGTAACCAGCCAGAATACTTCTCGAAGCGGAAGGCATCAGACCTTGCGGCCATTAGATCACTGAGGCAGAAAGAGGCGGTTTCTTCCGAAACCACAAGGATCCGAAGCGAGGAAACGGAGTTCTCAGCAAGCTCGGCTAGTAGCGGCGCAGCCGGCATCAGAGCAGAGGAAGAAGGGTTTGAGATTGTGGAAGAGCAGGCTGATGAAGCATACGACGATAAGAACCGCAGAGTCATGCGTAGCCTGGAGCACAAAGAGCATGTGCAGCACGTTTGCAATGTTGCACGAATAATGGGTCTTGAAGCGTGCGAATGTCTCATGATTATTGGAAGGGGATCCCTGTACTTGATCGATGATTTGTTCCAACGCACGGATGGGGAGATCATCGCTGTATCTCAGGCACCAGAGGAAGAAAGAGACCCGTATCTGAAGATGATCTCTGGCCGGGATATCTATTCTACACGCAGTTTGTCCATGAGTAACACGGAACTCGAGACGCGTCGATGGGCATGGTCCGAGGTTGCCAGCATATCCAAACGTCGCTTTTTGTTTCGAGATGTGGGACTGGAAGCATTCTTCTCGGACGGTCGAAGCTATTTGCTCGTGACGAAAACTCCGGACACTCGAAACGAGCTCTTCTCCATGCTGATGTCTCGAGCTCCGCAAGTCGCCGAGCAGCACCTACAGTACGCTGGAAACCTCACATGGCGGGCGGAGGCACTCAGCAGCACTACTGAGACGCCAAAAACAATCGGTGCACGGTTTGCGCAGGTGTTAAACCCAACATCAGCGTTCCCCGTAACAAAGAAGTGGACAAAGGGGGAGGTATCCAATTTTAAGTATCTCATGCACATAAACACAATGGCGGGCAGGACGTTCAACGACTTGACGCAGTATCCGGTCTTTCCCTGGGTACTAGCGGACTATACCAGCGATGAACTGGACTTGTCCAATCCTCGATCATTTAGAGACCTGACAAAGCCTATGGGCTGCCAAACGCCAAGCAGAGAGGCGGATTTTAGAGCACGCTATCAAACTTTTCCCGAGATGGGCGATCGAAATGCCCTTCCATTCCATTATGGTACTCATTACTCCTCGGCCATGATTGTCACATCGTATCTCATCCGTCTCCAGCCTTTTGTGCAGTCGTACCTGCTGCTTCAGGGAGGTACTTTCGACCACGCTGACCGTCTCTTCTACTCGATTGCAAAGGCATGGACTTCGGCGTCTCGAGAGAATATGACAGACGTTCGAGAACTGGTACCCGAATTCTTCTTCTTACCGGAGTTCCTCGCGAATGTCAACGGCTACAACTTTGGCAACAGACAAGCTACAGGCGAGACCATCGGCGATGTCGTGCTACCACCATGGGCGAAAGGTGATCCACATATTTTTATTGCCAAACACCGGGAAGCACTAGAAAGCCCCTACGTGAGCGAAAACCTACACCATTGGGTAGATCTTGTGTTTGGCTTTAAGCAAAGAGGTGAAGTAGCTGTGGAGGCTACCAACGTGTTTCATTATTTGTCCTACCATGGTGCCAAGGATCTAGATAAAATTGATGACCCAATGGAGCGGATGGCGACTATTGGGATCATACATAACTTTGGGCAGACACCGGATCAAATCTTCCAACGAGCCCACCCACTGCGAGAGGGTACATCAAACGACTCGGCCAGGCTCGATAGGGCGGCCGAATTCCTTACTCGTCTTCCTGCGCCTATTCCTGGTAAGGTGCTCTTCACCCGCCTTTCAGCGTAGGTGTGCTAATCGTCCTGGCAGAAGCCAGTGACCGAGTCTCGTCGCTGTTGTACTCGCGGAAACAAGAACGAGTGTTTCATTCCACTGCACTGCGACATTACGTGCCACCAAATTACGAGAAATATCTGGATTGGGGCTTCGCAGATAACAGTATCCGCTTCTTCACCTCCGAGAAACGTAAAGTAAGCACTAGGCTTCCTTTGGCGTTATTTCAAGTTATGTCCCTATTAAATTTTCTCTCCTTTAGCTCCTCAGCGTTGTCGAAAACCTCCACCAAACTCAGCTCTCCGCTATTTCCTTTGCCGACCCATCCCTCCTTATCACTGCCGGCGAGGATTGCGTCGTGCAAGCCTTTTCGGTCCATGTCAGCGAGAAGAATGTGGATCTGCAATTCAAGGCCAGTATGTTTGGACACAAAAAGCCTATAGCATGTCTGGCGACTAGTAGGGCTTGGAGCATGTTTCTGAGCGCAGATGTCGCTGGTAGAATACTGGTGTGGGATATGAATTCCTTTACTGCACTCAGGGGGTGGGAGACGGGCGTGAGTGTCGAGGTGAGCTTTTATTATGCATCTAGCATGCACCGGTGTCCGTGAAAAGCGACTGACAGAATATAGTGCGCACGCATCAATAACGTCACAGGTAACTTGATGGTCTGCTGTGGTCAGCGAGTCTTGTTGTATACACTAAACGGACATCTGCTCCTCGATCAGAACCTGTGCGATAGGGAGGATGATCAGATCTTGTCGTGTGCCTTCTATGAGGGTTCGGGAAGCGAGTGGCTGGAGAGGGACCTGATTCTAACTGGACACCGAGGCGGTGTTGCGAATGTGAGTCCTCCGATTCTCAAGTCCACTCTTCCCTAAAGCGTTCTATTGCTCCTTGCAAAACGCCAGATCTCATGTAGCCGTGATTCACAACACCTTTTAAAAAAGGTTTTCAATGGTACATGGCTAATAATTTCTGTTGCTAATAGATCTGGCACAAAACGACTACTTCTGAAGGGAAATGGCTCCTCAAGCTCGTGCGGCGGTTGGACCACATTGATCGTGCACGAGAGGGCGGAGAGAATTATACGGAGGCGATCACTGCGATTTTGCCGATGGCGAACAAGGTGTATTCTGGAGATGAAGCTGGACGAGTGGTCAGTCGTTGCCTCATTACCTCTCCTTAATCTAAACGTGCCACGAGAACTGACCTTTGCTAAACTTAGTTTGAATGGAACATCGTGCAAATGCGTGACGCAAAAGGTGTCTTTGCGTGGTCTTGAACGAGCTGGCCGCCACGAAAAGCGGAGTATTGCTGAGCTCTTTGAAGGAAGTATGACGTCGAAATTCAACTGCGAGCGATTTCGGGTATTATTGGTTAGCGGCAGTTGGGACCACTACGCAAAACGTATTCGCAAGAGTATGACATGGAAACGGAGTTACTCGGCATAACCCAGCTTTCTTCTGTAGCAAGGGATGGCCTCAACTGATGCACTGAGGGGCGTGGCGTTTAGTTTAAACCCGGTTGCGTTATTTTCTATACCTTCTATATGCATTTGTGATGCTTCAGCTCGCAATGTATGCGGTCTAGTCTAGCTTATCCACTCATCCATGATATGTTGAGGCACATCTCGCACCAGAACATGCACATGGTCTATCCCTCTCACGCTTTGTAGAGCAACCCAATTCTTAAACCACAGCACCCTGTCTCTCCCTGTTTTCTGCCCCCTCTCAGTACCTTTAACATTCCTTTCCTCACTCAGCTCTGACCCGACAACATGACCATTGCCCTCCACAACGCCATTCTCGACCAACTCGTTCCTTGCTTCCTCTTCATCCAGCCGCCTCACAAAGGTCTCATTGACAAAGTCATCCACAAGTTTCCGAGAGGCGGGCGTCAGATCCCCCGTCGAGTCGTCCAGGGCCAGGGGCGTTTTCAGCCACACGACGATGTGTGTTATGGAGGGGACGAAGCCGTAGGGCCAGTCGTTGAGGAGGATTAAGTAATCCCGCGAGTCTGCGAATGGCTTTGGATTTACGTAGGAGAACTTCGGCGCGGGCGAGGAAGGGTCTGACGTGTGATGCGTCAGCATGGAAACCCATCAGTGGATTAGAGAATGAGAAGATCAGACAAGCGTTGCTGGAGGATCGTGCCCGCACATACCAGCTCCATTGACAGTCTTAGAAGGCAGAGGAGTCCACCGTAGCCGCTCCTGACATAGATAATTCGTTATGGTCCCATAGCGACTCTTGATATCTCCCAGCCAGGCAACATACCTCCGAAGATCGGACGGTTTGCGCTTCAGGTCTTCTAGCCTGTTGTTGGCCACTATTTCTTTTACATCTTCCCAGGTTTGGAGGTGAAATTCTTCGTCCTTCAGCTTCAGCTGGCGGAGATCCACGTCACTCAATGGGATGGGGTGAGAGGTTTCGGAGGTGGACATGTTTGTTTGGGACAGATGTGGAAGGTTTCGGCGAGGGGCCCTTGTTTGAGGGATTGCGGTCATGCAAGGGAGACCGCTTAGCGGAATTCACCGTAAACGGAGTAGAGTGTTCGTGAAGGTATGGCAATTGAATTGTGTAGGGGCTCAGTTGCTGGAGTGTCATCCATCAACCACACATCCCCCAAATTCCTTTCCCATCAGAGACTCACCGCGGAATTTGTACGGGAGTATCGGCGGAATTCGGCCGCCTCCGGACCCTGTCGCATCACCAAAGTCAATGTGGGGTAACCGCATCAAAAATCTGCCCAACTGTCCGACGGTCTTTGACTTTTTGTTCAATTGTACTTTACGCTCGTCGTCTTATTTCTTGACTACCCGTAGAAGTTAGAGAGTTGCGTCGCGACTCTTAGATTCGCCTCCTCGAGGGACCGCACCACAGCCACCAACCCAGCTCAACCTCCTGTTCGCGCCGCCAAATTTCTTCTTTGTCACAAATTGCATACCATGTCCGCCTTTACAATCAAGCCAACGTCGTACCTATCTCCTCAATATGTCAGAGGCGTTTATATACCGTCCGCGCTCCTACTGGTCGGTACTGCCATAGTCAAGAAGGAATGGCTACCTTTCGCCGTCTTGATATCGGCCGCCTTGGCTGGGTGGAAGATCTACACCAGCCGTACGTACATTGTCGGAGAAACAGTAGTTCTTAAGTAAAATGAACGTAGCTAATGGGTGGCTTCGGCCATTGTAGAGGCACGTAAAGCGCTGCGGCCGCATCAATATCAGGACTTCGAGCTCCAAGAAAAGAAGGTGTTGACGCACAATACTGCCATGTGAGTTCTCTTGTCCATGTTCTCTGCATCTAATGAGGAGCCTCTTCCACATTTCCTTGTTCCACTTCTGTACTAATAAGCTTCTCTTTCCTAATCACAGTTACCGTTTCCGCCTTCCCTCGCCAAAACACATCCTCGGCCTCCCAATCGGTCAACACATCTCCGTAGCCGCCACTATGGGCTCACCTCCGAAAGAGGTCGTGCGCTCCTACACGCCGATCTCGTCTGACCACGAGCCAGGCCACTTCGATCTCCTCATCAAATCCTACCCTACGGGCAATATCTCCAAGCACATGGCAAATCTCAAAATCGGTGATACGATGAAGGTCAAAGGGCCAAAGGGCGCTATGGTATATCAGCCAAACATGGTGCGGCGATTTGGCATGATCGCGGGTGGTACGGGAATTACACCAATGCTGCAGATCGTTAGAGCTATCATCCGGGGAAGGCCAACAGGGGATAAGACACAAGTGGACCTTCTGTTCGCGAACGTCAACGAGGAGGATATTCTGTTGAGAGACGACCTGGATCGGCTCTCGAAGGAGGACCCTGGTTTCAATGTGTATCACGTCTTGAATAACCCACCGGAGAACTGGACTGGTGGTGTGGGCTTCGTGACACCTGACATTATCAAGGTACTCGATTGTTCAGGCCCCCCTATGAGCCTTTGTTATATTGATCATATGTCTTAGGAACGTCTACCACCGCCAGCGCAGGACATCAAGATTCTAGTCTGCGGACCTCCGCCAATGGTTTCTGCGATGAAGAAGGCGACGGAGAGTTTGGGTTACCAGAAGGCCCGGCCGGTCAGCAAGCTCGAAGACCAGGTGTTCTGTTTCTGATTGTTTACCCTGATGATGGAGGGGCTTGTACAGTGTGACCAGAGCTCAACAAAATAGAATTATAGTGGTGAAGGGACGCAGTGAGTAATTGCGGCCGTGTCTCGGAGCCGGGAGCGTTACGCAGCCCCCGATTCTGAGCAGTCCAAATTGCGCCCCGCGGTCAATATGAACATAGATACATTGAGCGAAGTCAGCGACGTAGCTATATCTACGCATAACGTGTTACATAAGAGTTTGGCAGTACGGCACTAAGGGAATGACGGAATGAAATAGAGGTCATCTTCTGAACACATTCTTAGGCATAGTGAGTGCCTTACCGGGAGCTTAAGTTACAAAGTGACTGTATTGGTTGGATCACGTGGCACACGGGATTACATCGTAGGAGTAGCAAGGTGAGTTGGTAGACTGGTTTGTCACTCACTATTATCTTGGGGCATTAGTCGACATAGGTGGCGATGACAAAAAGCCAAACAGATCCTTCACCATGGAGAAGGCTTTGTCAAGCATGATACCCTGCCCGCGCTGGGACCAATTCAATTCGACAGCGCCCAATTCCCCTGCGTTGACATCCGCAGAAACAGAGTAATACATGGGGTATACTACGCCGGTGCAAACTCATAAACCCAATTCAGAATATGCCTGGAACCGTACATTCTTGAGGTGAACCCTCCCCAGATCCGGAAGAGGGCCGTGTTAGCTGCCCCAATTCAGGCCGCCAAAAATCGCCGTCCCTTGACTCGACTCGCTTTTGAAGTGGTGCTCGTTTACATGTCATGGCATAAGTCCCACTTCGCCTTCAACGCCGTATCCGTGCAAGAATTGTGATCCAATATCGAGGCCCTTATTCAACACCGAGGCGTTCTAATCTGCCTCTAGTAGCATTCAGAAGAGCTGATTCGCGCTCCAACAATGCCATGACCTGCTCCCTTTTCTTCCCCCTCAATTTGTCCAGACCATCAACTCGCGGTTTCTGCATATCTGCTGTTTTGTCGTCCCCGTCGCCAGCCCGGGCTTCTTGCTTAACATCCGGCATCTGCGCCATGAGGTCGTCCTTCAGAGACTTGACGGCTTGGAACCGTTGATACAAAAGGCCTTCTTGCGGCTTCGTTTTTGCATCATCGCCATTGGCATCTTCTTCATCGGCCGAACTCTCAAGTACCGCTTCTCTCATCCTGCCAAGCTCGGCAGCCCACGCCTTTTCTTGACTACTCATCTGCTTTCCGCCTAGCCTGGCGACTTTGCTCCTCAACTCTTCGTAGCGTTTCACTAGTTTCTGTTGCTTTTCCTCCGCCATGTTGATTCTCCGGTCCACCTTCGTCTCTGCTGTCGAATCTTCCTTAACACCGTCGACACTCTCGCTCTCCATATCTCCGTCATCTGAAATCAACGCTTCTACTCTCGCATTGACTTCCGAAGCTCTCCGCACTTGCCCTTTCAATTCCTCTCGTAACCTCTCGCATCTTCTGAATAGATCTGCTGCAGCATCACCCAGCCGATACGTCTCCTGACTCAGATTTCTATGGACCTCTGTGAGTATTTGCAGGGTTGCGGGAGAGAACTTGATTTCTTCTCTCATGGTTCTTAGAACACGACCAGAGAATTGTGTGAATTCATTGGCGAAGAGCGTGGGCAGTGCGGACGGCTGGTGAAACGCGGGATGCCCTTGATATGGTTGACGAGGCTCAGAAGCGGCTGGATACGTTATCGCTAGTGGCATATCCTCCTGCAAAGAGTCATGTGAAGGAGTCGGCGCGTCCAGAACAGCCGCAAGTGGCTGATCGGCGACAGCTGTAAGGACTATGTAGCCAAGCTTAGCGTCCGCAAGTGTAATGCAAGCCGGTGGAGGGATATTTTTCGTGCCGTTTTCGTAGTGCGGGAAGTGGATGATCTCCTCAGCAAGTGTGCTTGTGCTTGAGAGTATAAGATCTAGACGCAGACCGCCTCCTAAATCGCTGTCTGCCTTGAGCTCCTCTTCTAGGCGAGGAACCCATGACATTAGAGAGAAGTAGTACAATCCCCTGTTGTGCGTGACAAATAGCGAATAGCGCGAATGAGGGTCCGTGCTAAAGCTTGGAAGTAGTGGCTCGGACGGTCCCTGGTCTGTACCAAATAATTCCAGTGTCTCAAGAAGAAGAAGGCTGGGTTGGACTTCGTCGAAGAGTGGCCTCCTTTTGCTCTATTGAACTCCCAATCAGCATATGGTGGTATCTTCAGGTAAAGGTAAGCATGGTCGGGTGTTACTTACGTGTTTAGGGGGTAGCCATTGCGCTTGTGTTTTGTCCACATCAAGACATACACAGACTTGTCCACTATTAGTTGCCAAGCACACTGCACTCACAGACAAGCCCGCTTCTTCAACATCAGACTCAAAATCTTCACCGAGCATTAATTCCTCATCGTCCAACTTTGCCCCAATAACGTGGATGTCAACTATCTCGATGTCATCTTCCACATCCGGATCCATTTGGAAAGGGCCCTGCAGTCTTGGTATGGGTCCCGGCGCCGACGGTCGTGAGAAGATCTGGATCTCCCCAAGCGGAGATTCACCACTTGCAATCACTGGATCCTGCCTATCAATATCTGAAAACCACGCGTACTGTTGCTGGCACTGCATCCTCTCCTCATCTGTCACGTCGGTTCTCCTTTCGATTGCCGCAGCGTTGGCAGCAACGGAGGTTGATAGCGAAGGTATTGATGTACTTGAAGGGCACCACTTGCTTGGCAGCAAGGGGCACAATGCATACACATCTCCTTCCTTCATAGCGATCCAAAGCGTCATGCCCGCCCATCCATGTTCATCCTCGCTTCCACATCCGCCAAAACAAGCGGCAGCGACTTCCAGCTCGAATGAATCTGGTGAGTATCCTTTATTGGTACCATACTTGCTAGCACTGAAATCCTCCTGTGCTGAAGTGCCGTTGGCGAGTTTCTTAATATCAATAGTTAAGGCGGGGTTATCAAACGACCACCGGTTGTTCTTATCTATTTCCCATAAACGAACTACGGCATCAGAGGTCACTGTGATAAAGCAAGTGCCTAGGACACCGAGAGGATGCCACAGTCCGGATACGATGGGGGAGTTCTCGACAACGTGTGCTGTGGGGCCAAGCTGAAAGGTCTTTAGGCGGAAAGGTTCGGGATCCTGGTTCCGGAGAAGAATGGAATCAGGCAAGAAAGCAATATGGGCGGTATGGGAGGTAATAACGGCCATGTAAGAACCATGTGGAGATATACTGAGTTGTTGGATTTCTCTAGTGATAGGTAGCTTCAGTATCTGCTGTATATTAGCGAGAACTAGCAGCTGCTCGTGCGAGACGATCATTTACCCTGTATGGGTTACCTTCCAGACGGTCTTCTTCATCTTTTTCCTCTTCCTGCGATCGCGGAGGGCCAGCATGCCTATCTTGTCCTTTCCTGCCATGTCTCTTGCGCCTGCTGCTCTCTTGCTGTTTCCAACGCTGTTTCAAGTATACTAAGTCAGAGCACCTAATCTCATTCCCAACTGCCATGAAAACCTGTGTGCCACGCCGGGCAATTGTTCGACGCGGTCCATGAAAATTATCAGAGCTCTTTCTCCCATTACGCTGCCTCTTCCGCGAAGGGCTGCGTGCATCTAACGAGGTGCTCAAGAAATCGAAACCTAGGGAAGGTCTAGAAAGCCATGGAGGCGTATATGAAAGAACTTTAGGCATATTAGGATATGCTAAGAGCAAGACTCCTTCGCTCACTGCAACCGAGTGAGACTCATCTAACGTAAGGTGGATAAGGTATTGAGGCAGTAAATACACGCGCATCGGTAGAACTTCGGTACTCGTGACCGCGAAGTGCCGCGACGAGTTCCTGGGAATGTTCAACTTCAACATCTGGCGAATGGAACCTCTTTCTTACAGCTTTGCCGTTTTAATAGCGCTTGAAGATGGCACCGACTATGCGCAATACGGTGGATAGGCTGGACAAACCGAGTTCCTATGCCAGCAGCAAAGTACATATCCACCCTGACTACGGAAAGTCACAACTGCTAATTCAGTCGACATTTATAGAACAAACGACGGAAATTCAACGACCGGGAAAGACGTGACAATGGCGATGAAGAAAGAGAACGTGAGAAGACGCCAGAGTTCGAAGACAAACTCAAGAATGCTACGACGCTCTACGTCGGAAATCTGTACGCTTCCTCTAGGCTCCTTTTCCTTCAATCAGTGACTCCACCTCTGTTAACACAGTGTCCATATTAGTTCGTTCTACACGACAGAAGAGCAAATACACGAGCTATTCTCAAAATGTGGACCCCTAGCACGCATCGTCATGGGCCTCGATCGTTTTCAGAAGACGCCATGCGGATTTTGCTTCGTCGAATACTACACTCATCAAGACGCGTTGGACTGCATGAAATACATCGGTGGAACTAAGTTAGATGAGAGAATCATAAGGACCGATCTGGACGAAGGATTTGTGGAGGGACGGCAGTATGGGCGGGGCAAAAGCGGTGGCCAAGTAAGAGACGAATATCGTGATGAGTTTGATCCAGGAAGAGGAGGATATGGAAGAGCCTATGACAGCAAGGATGACATCTACCGGTAACGAGGTTTCCAGGGACATTTGCGTTGTGAAAATGGAAAGCATAGTGAAGGCGCTGGTTGGAACGCCAGGATACAACATCTGGCTTAGATGGCATCCTTCACCGAGAGGGAAAGGCTAGGCTGCGCCTATAGAGATTATACCCTTTTATTACAGGATGTCGCATGTTTGCACGAAAAAAGTTTCTCAACAATGCGTCCAGCTCTACTCGTCACATCTGGCTTACGCCACTCTATGAACCGCCATCCTTCGGCCCGAGCATGGCTTTAGTCTCGACTCTCCTACGTTCTTCGACCGCTTTTTTCACCTCATCCAGCCACCAGACGTGGATCCTGGCATCTCCGGTCAACTCTGGATGGAAAGCTGTGCCGAACACGTTCCCCTGCCTGACGGCCACAATGTCCCCCTCCTCTCCTGTAACCCTCGCGCTAACGTCTTTGTCCGGCAACCTCTTTGCTCTTCCCGGAAGTCGGGCCATAATCTCCACCCCCTCCGTGGTCCCCGATCGTGAGACTTGCTCCGCCGCAAGGCCCTGCGGTTCTCTCGAAGGCGCCAAAATCGTGTCTTCTCCGTCGCTTGAGCCGTTCGAACTATCTGGACCGCTGATTGCCGGTGAAAGAATCTTCTCCACGACCGGTGCTCGTATGAACACACTTTTGAAGGGTTGCCGATCGGTATCGGAGGCTTTGCCTTCAAGGCCTTGGAGAAAAGGGAGTTCTAGGTCGGCTTCGAAGCTCTCAACCTGACGACCAAAATGGTTACGGTTGATGCGAACGTCTAACCCTCCGATGAGATCGTGGCCGCCTCGCTTCGTAGAGGTGGCGGTGGCAGACTCAGAGAGGAGGATAAGGCCGGCGCATGTTCCCCATGTTGGGCGCCGCTCGATCCTGTGCGAATATCCGTCAGCACAAATGCTGCGCAGGGATAGCAGAACGCCCGCATCTTGAACCGGCAAGGTATTGGTTCAATCTGTCAGAGAGGGCTTGCTGACTTCGCTGGATGTAGACAGGGTATGAGGATTGGACAACACCTACTTTACAAAGCTTCTCAGTTCATTGAGTAAAGAGCTCCGCTTAGCGATTAGCGCGATCGTCGTGCTCTCACCGCCTGGTATGATGAGGGCGTCGCATTTCTTCAACTCCTCCGAAGTGCGCACCTCGATGAAACTCCATTCAGTTGTTACAGAGCCTATGGACTCTGGTCGCAGTATGTGGGCAGCTCGACGAAGGAGCTGTATATGTTCGCTGAAGGCGCCTTGGAGGGCTAGGACGCCAATAGTGATGAAGGATTCAACCATGACATTATTGTAAGTTGCAGAACAACGTGACTAATTGTCCAAAAAGATGAACTTCTTATCGATATGGCACGCTTCGGTGACGTTGTCTGGAGGCGGCGGCCTCGGAGCGGACCGGCTCCCAGCCCCAAGCACGTGGGCGCATGCATGGCGCGTTTGCCTTACCAAAGCATCGAAGTATGAAGTTGGCGTGGTGATCCAAGTAGATATTGTTTCCCATCTTGTAACAAGCAGTCAGTTAGTGACCCCCTCAGCCCAAACTGTCTCGCCACAGTTGGCCTTAATCAATGCCCAGTAAAGACTTCACATAACCAAGAATATCATCCATGGCATGAAGATTAGATGGCTCTGGATCCGCGCAAATTTCCAAAGCTGATTGTTCAAATCAGTTGAGCAGGACGGCCCCCTGAGAAGAGTTGTGCTAGTGTCAACTGTCTCTGTAGCAAAACAAATAACGGCGCGACAAAGTATTCTGTGTAGGGCAGATCGATTTTGTGAGGACATCTACCATTAGTGTGACACAACGCAAGGTGTGATACGGTCTCGGCCGCCATGTTTCGCATATTTCGTTCTGCGACACACCGTAACTTGGTATAGACATGATGTACAAGGGTTGAAAAATTCGCTTGCTTGCTCGGCCCTTGGAGGAGGGAGCGACAAATGGACAGTCCTGCTGGATGCGATACAACCTGCTTTTTCGATTGCGAACCCGCATCGCTTCGAGGTTTTGCCAATGCCGCTGGCAAGCCACCGATAACTTTCACCGATTTTTCCATGGTCGCAATTACCTAGAACATGGGTTCCTACTGAGCCTGTTCGCAGGCTACGTTGGGGCTAACTGCGAACCCGAAAACTGGGCATTTGTTTCAGCCGAAGGCCAGCCACAGCGTTCGAGACAAGTCGCCCCCCAGCGTGAAGTCGTTCTCGTGTTTGCAAGGGATACAAAACAGTTCCAGAGCGAATCCACCTATGGATAAAGTTTTTCAGGTTGTCGCCCTGCACGTCCGATCTGTGGGCACGCGAGCTTGCAGGCATCTTTTGCACTCATCCATTGCGTCACTTGTGATTCGGCTTAGTATGATACTTGCATGATCTTTGTCCATTCGCTAGCCCCGTTTCTCGCCACCTGATGTCGTACAGACTGCTCGACACTGAAGGGACGAGGGTACTTTCAGTAGTTCTGGTCTCACCACTCTATCAGGCAGTCGGTCGTGATCATATCCGTTCGATTGACCAGAATCTTTGACGCGTATATTCCAATCAAGCCGGAGGGCTAGTTTGAAAGGGAAAAGACTCATTGAATGCGTACTGGCTGCACGTGGATGTAGACCGCTTTTGCGGCAGCCGGTATTCCCACTGCTCGCAGTGATAGGGACTCCCGACGATGAGGTTGACACTTTCCAATGGAGGATCTAGACAGATACGCTCGGTTGCAGTCGTTCACGCATCATGCTCAAAAGCTTACTATGGCAGAAGCTACGAAAACAAAGGGAAACAGGAGCCCGACGAGCACACCGAACCCCTGCAGACGGATGACAGGGGGCGGATAATCAGACATATCCGGACACAACTTGCACGCGGTTATTGATCCAACACTACTCGACTTGGATCGACCTTGTCGCTCCAGTTCCGGACCTGCATGATGGCTTCTTGCTTCGCGTTGCCAAATAATCCTGCCAACCTAAAACGTGCACTGAAAAAAGCACGCCCTACCCAGAATGGCGCAACTATTTTAGCGCCGGAACGTACCCTTTTGAGCCACATTTGACAACGGAGGTGTGCCGCACCAACCACAGTGTGAAGGTACGTACTCTCTTCCTTGGAACAGGGGCAAGTTCCGAGATACAGAGAACTGGTTAGTAGCCCAGCTGTTTACAAACTGAATTGTAACGAAGAAGTCTTGAAACAAGATGGCTCTTTTACTGGATTTCGCCTCCCGGCTCGCTCATAGACGACAACATGTTTCACCGCCAAGAAGGACCTTCCTTTGGGAAGTACTAATGAGTGAGATCATAAGCTGGGCGAAACTTCACCGACTGGCCACTGTAGCCCATGAGCTTTACTGCAATAATGCTAACCGAAACATCGATAGATAAAATGACAGGGTCGCAGTGGCTCCAGGTCAGATCTAACGATAGGTGGTTGGATCTGGTCGATTGACCGTTATCACCCCTCTTTTTGTTGCCACCAAGAGCTGAAGTCCCTGTCATGACTTAGCTGCAACCCTCACGAACAAACCAACTCTCAGGCATATTTCCAGTTCTGGCTGAAGTCGAACTACCAAGATTAAGCACCCGATACTCATCGGCTAGGACAGTTCGAGCGACTACACATTCGGCTGTGCCTGGTAAAATGGTCTTAACTAGCGGCGGTACAGTTATCTATCGCACAACATGCAGACTTCCGTGTGGTTTCGAGGCCTGTTTCAGTTGCAAAGAATACCGATCTCTTTGTTGGGATGTGAGAAGAATACCTAGGTAGGACCGCCTCACCCCACAATCCCCGCCTCTATCGGGGGAATCGATAAATTCGATCCCTGCCTTTAAGTTGCGGCTGATCCAGGCCGCAGAGGATCACTACGTCAACGGCGCCGCATTTCCGGTGCATGGGCGGGACAAGGCGGCGTTATGCAATTCAATTGGCTGAGGAGTCCGATTAGTGTCACACGAGTTCTCGAACGCTGCTCGGTTCTAGAATCGAGAACGCAATTCACACCAAACAGCCACACTGCAGGTGCAAAGGGAAACACACCCGATCCCAGGGCACACAATATATTATGTGGTCGCTCCGCCTCCAAGAAAGCCAAGAGCAGAACAACTTTTCTACATCACACGAGATATAATATCGTCCGCTTCCACAACCTACCCAATCTATTAATCTCGAAACCACATCCTCTGAACACCAACTTGCTCGAACACCATAACCATCATGTACACGACATCACTGATCACCCTATTCACGACGCTCCTTCTCACCTCCACGAAGGTCCTCGCACAAGATTCCTATACATGCCAGAATGGCTTGAAGGTCTGCGGTGCCAACACTAGCATAAACTGCGGGACGAACTTCTGCACTGTGTGCATTGGCGGTGTCTGCGCGTGCTTTTCACGTAAGCATGCTCCCTTCCTCCTACATGACACCTCTCCTGCGCCATCTTCGCCTCCAACTGTCCAGACCTACCCTCTGTAACATCAGCCGATGTTGCTTCGAACCTCTCCTCTTCTCGGCATGACCTCATGTTGTCCAAATAACAGTGCCCGTCAATACCTCTTAGTACCTTGAAACTGACGTACAAATCTAGCACCCTCCGGCGGCGACTGCACCGACGCCACGCCGTGCGTTAGCCTTGCAGACGCAGATATCGCTTGCCCCGCCGGCGCGGCGGCAGCGCCTGCAGGCGGATCCAGCAGTAACAGCATCACCAACCTCAACGGTGATCTCGGCGATCTGGGCCTGTCACTTCCAGACCTTTCCGGGATAACCGTGTCCGTTCCGCAGCCCACGATATCGATTCCAAACATTTCGGTAACGATGCCCTGTCCAGCGATAATTTCGGCATTGGGTTGGTGCTAAATGGATGATGTTGCAGTTCGATGCCTAGGATGGAGACGAGTAGCTTAGTCCAAAGGGGAGTTCCGAGTTGGAGGAGAGGGAAAAGCAAGCGGTGTCGACGTCAGCAACTTTGTTTGAGCTGTACTATATCCGGGATGTGCTATTGAGGTGTCATTGGCTGTGTCTGCACGTACAACGCATTGAACTGGTGGGCAATTTTCAGCAGTACTTGTTAGGGCGAAAGGGGCATCCAATGTTGTATTATAACTGCTTTGACAGGCCTATACTCTTTATAAGACGCGGTCCGCGTTTCGTGCAATCTTCGCGTCGCCGGCACAAGTTGTGCGACAACATCAATTTGAGCATCAATAGCTCACAGATTGCGACTTTAACTTCGTTGTCCTTCTGGTTATCGCTCTGTTGTTCCTAGTCGCCATACACGCGGTTGCTTTCCCAAGTCCTCTGCCTTACTTGGCCTGGGCATATGTTTATCTACGTCCCGTAGGATTCCATCGCTAGGTGTCGGGTCTCGCAAACAAAGCATGAAGGCAGACGCAGGCTATTCCTTAAAGAATGCCCTCTTATTTATATTCTGATGGTGGATCCTTTTACTGAAATTCTGACATCGCGTCTGCCAAGGCTAATACCGCGTTGCGGTCCATTTCACCCGGCTTTGACTCCTCTAATGCTGATTCGTTCAAGAGTAGCTGAGTGAAGGACGCTCGGCGGAGGATTGCGTGTGTCTCTATGCGGATTGCGATCGATGCGCGCAACAGCGCTTCTGAACATTCAAATTGCCTGAGTCGCCCAGCTGGACAGCTCGCGCAGAAGCTTCTCATTGTTGCTACTGCGATGTGTAGAGCGATTGAACTCGAGCGTACGACTTGGATGCTAACTTGTTCAGCCGCGTCCGTCTGCTGGAAGGTAGCTTCAAAGCAAGTGGCTGCGGAGTTAAGCGGCTCTTTGACGCTGAGGTGGAAACCTTCGCCTTCTTCCTCAATTATGATAATTTCGTACCGCAGTTAGAAGGTTTTCTGCTGTGGAATGCAGTTCTGTTGAATCTGCGACTGACGGCGGTGCTGGGGCGAGCAGAGCAAGTATATAGGCTCGAATTCTGTGTTCATCATAATATCGCGTGGTAGCGTAACTCTGTGAGAAAGCAGACACTTGTTTAGATAAAGCTGAAAACGGCGGCTGAGCCTAAGGAAGATGGTCAGCTAGTCATGCTCCGTTTTAGAAATTCCTGGATTCGGAGAGTGAAGAATGACTACTTCTTATGGGCAAGTGTCGGTCAAGTGTACGCAGCTTTTGTTGTGACGTCCAGGCGCGCGGTCTGAGAAAGTGCGCAACTGACTTGACTTGCGAACGAATCCAGATGCAGAGTCCCACATGTTTTGAAGGTGAGAGGAAATTCATCTGTTCGAGTAATACAATGAACGTAAGAGAGAGACAAAACTCACTGAAGGAGGGTGTATTCAAGGCAATGCTGCAGGGGCCTAGAAGTGGGGTATATTATGAACATCAGTAACTGTCACATTGGAAGGTGGAGTGGCACAGTTGGTTACTGCGCCAGTTCGGAATCCTACCTTCGGGCCCCTGAACCATAAAGGGGGCCCGTAAAATAACCAGAGTCCCGAAGGCCCAGGTTGCCGTCCGGGGTGAATGTGAGCGCGGAAGTGCAAGGTCCAGGGCAAGGCGGTGAAAAATTGAGCCCACGGTGCGCATGAGGCTGCAGCAGAGTAAGTCAAATTGGCTGTCTGTACCTGGGTTCGAGGGACTCTTAAAGAGTTGGCTTAGGAATACATGCATATGCGAAGTAACCCCCAGAGCGGCGCCTCTGGGTTTTCGTAGCCGCTCACCCCCTTCGGGGGTTGGGCGGTGAGCTTTTGTCTTTCACCCAGAGGTGAATCTTACAGTTCGGTGATTGTTTATTACAGGGCTCTGTTTTGTACCACCTCTAATAGCTCAGAAAGGTAAAGGTCCATGGTTCAATCCTCAAGCTGGTCAGGACTTTTACGCTTTTATCTTTATCTTTTTAAATACTCATCATGCTTTAGGCCAGTCTTCGACTTCTGCTAATGCTTACCCTCCTTCGCTCAACAACGCACATTGCGATAGGATTGAAGTCATGCTTGAGTAACACGAATCGAGGATTTTCCAGCGAACTATGAGTTTTCGGGGACTAGATACAGGCATAGAGCGCATCTAGTTTCGTTCGACTTTCTGAATGCGGTTGACATTGACTTGGTGACGCGAGTAGTGCGCTCGTGTCTGCTTCGAGCTTTTCAAATGCAGCACCACGAAAACTGATCATCTTCTTCCACATCTACTCAAACTGCGCCATACACAATGCTCTTGTTGCCTGAGCGACCTCCACGGTCTTGCTCTTTTTGAACCATTTGTTCCATAATACACATTCACTTTCTGGGCTTGAGTTGTCCACTGACAAAGCTGAGATAGGCGCATGAAAGATATGCACTCAAATCCGTAAGTGCCTTGACTGAGCTTTGCCTGAGTCTCTCTGCTAAATCAATATATGGAAGACATCAGTGACCCGTCTCAATGAACCCGCCTCCAGCCATCGTGCTTAGCAGCACAACCAACCTTTAAGCTCGCTGTGTACTCGTGTGTGCCCAGCAGCCTCACAGGCTAGTTTCTCATCCGATTGACTTGAATATCCGTATCTAGCGCATGCTAACACTGTGTCACAGGCGCCTTTTCGAAAGCGCGACGTTCGACGCACTCGGATCATTGGCGCTCCGCTCTCGCCAAATCCTTCCAAAGTCTCTACCTTACAGGTTCACACCCACTTGAATTATGAGAAATAAGAGCAGCTGCGAAAATGAAGCGGAAGTTGAACGCGCACGATGTTCCAGAGGAAGTCAACGCCGGGTTCGAGCGGTTCGGCCTTGAGCCACGACTGTTACAAGGCGTACTCAAGCAAAAGTGGTCGAAACCGACATTGGTCCAGTCCAAATCCATACCGCTTGCTCTTGAAGGAAAAGACATTTTAGGTACTACCTCTCACCCGATGCGGACTTTGCCAAAGCTAATGATGACATCTCTCAGCTCGCGCTACTACCGGTTCTGGCAAGACAGCAGCATATCTCCTTCCTATCCTTCACTCCATCCTGCGAAGACAATCTGAGCCAAACCACACCAAGGCCACGTCCGCGCTCCTCCTTGTTCCCACACGAGAGCTTGCAAGCCAGCTCGACAGAGTCATAGCTTCACTCACTGCTTTCTGCAGTAGAGAGATTCGACATATCAACCTCAGCGGAAAGGAGCATCAAGATGTACAACGGGCCCGCCTCGCAGACCATCCGGATATTGTCATAGCTACGCCTGCACCGGCAGCTAGTGCCCTCAAAGCCTCGACACTCTCCGTGACTCACCTGGCATACCTAGTCATTGACGAAGCAGATTTGGTACTGTCGTACGGTTACGAGGATGATCTTCGAATTATTGCTTCGATAATACCTACTGGTGTTCAGACATTTCTGATGAGCGCAACCTTCAGAGCGGAGGTGGACCGACTCAAAGGGCTGTTCTGTCGAGATCCCGTCATCCTTGAGCTTGAAGACGAAGAAAAGGATACCAGCCGGCTCAGTCAATACGTGGTCAAGTGCGCGGAGGACGAGAAATTTTTGCTGATCTATGCCATCTTCGGATTAAAGTTGATCAAGGGCAAATGCATCGTCTTCGTAGGAGACATCGATCGGTGCTACAGGCTGAAACTGTATCTGGAGCAGTTCGGAATCAAGAGCTGCGTCTTGAACTCGGAGCTCCCAGTGAATTCAAGGATCCATGTCGTTGAGGAGTTCAACAAGAACGTCTACGATATCATAATCGCGACGGACGAGCATGAAGTCGTTGGCGATCACGATACGCGAACGTCAGGAAACGAGCAGGATGTGAACGGACATGATGAAGCAAAAGAACCAATAGATGCTGAGCTTGGCAGCGAGGACAATCCAAAGAAGAGGCGGCGGAAGTCAGACAATGAAGACGGAGACGTCGTAGCGGTTGATGGCAAAGAAACAAGCAAGCCAAGACTCGCAGCGAAATCGAAGCGCAAAGGTCCCAAATCCGATAAGGAGTACGGCATTTCCCGTGGAATTGACTTCAAGAACGTTGCCTGCGTTCTCAACTTTGACCTTCCTACCACATCCAAGTCGTACACTCATCGCATAGGCCGCACAGCCAGGGCAGGCAAAACCGGCATGGCTCTTTCATTCGTGGTACCGACAGAGCTGTACCGCAAACACAAGCCTACCAGCTTCCCCACTGCACAACATGATGAGGAAGTCCTTGCCAGAATCGTTAAGCACCAACAAAAGAAAGGGCAGAAGGTGGATCCTTACAATTTCGACATGAAACGTTTAGAAGGCTTCCGATACAGAATGGGTGACGCACTGCGATCGGTTACTCGTTTAGCCGTTCGAGACGCACGTATGCGGGAGCTGAAACAAGAGTTGCTGAAGAGCGAAAAGCTGAAGAGATACTTTGAAGAGAATCCGGAAGATCTACAGCATCTACGGCACGATAACGAGCTACGGGCTGCAAGAATACAACCTCATCTGAAGCATGTACCTGATTATCTAATGCCGAGTAATGGAAAGCAAGGAATCATGAAAGGAGATGCTGGGTTTGTAGGCCTGCAGAAGACGGAGCAGAATAGAATCAGAAAGGCGAGAATGCACAACCGGATGAAAAGAAAGGCGTCAGCACGCAAAGAGGACCCTTTGAAGTCGTTCAAGGCCGGCGGCCGTCGGTGAGGGAGTGGAGGGGCGGACTAACATATCGTCTTGTTAGTGGCTCCATTACCTCTCGGTAGATAGGTGACGAAAGGCGAATGACCTCCTAAACCTGTGGGTGCGCATTTAGATTCCTTTGGGGAGGTGGTAGAAATTGAGGCATCGAGTAAGCTCCATCATCGTAGGTAGAGCTTACATGTTAGATGGATCGCCCAGACTTGTATGTTGCCGATGATCAACATCTATGTCATAAGATGCGTATGTCAAGATTTAAAAGGCAGAGGCTGGATTATCTGCCCACCTAGTGATCCTACAGCTTATAGGTCAACGAGATACTAGGCATCTAATTGAGTACATCGTACTATGAGTTTTTGCATGACTTCTAAGCGCTGATGTTACTGCACCTTGGCCCTTCTCTCCAGTACCGAAATCTGACATTGTCAGCGAGTGCTTCGGACTTGGTGGATTTTAAGGTTTAAAAGTATGACTACCACATAACCGCCATTCTTCAGCTCCAGCGTCTACTCTCTGAGGCACAATCGCAATAATGGCCCCCTCCATCCCAAACGATATCTATCAGTACTCCTTCATCAGCGCAGTAAGCTCCGGCCTCACAGATGGCGGGCCTGTCCCTCCCATGCTAACCAACCACGGCACGTACGGCATCGGCATCTTCAGCGACACGGACAATTCCCTCGTTCTTATGGATTCGATCGCCTACCGCATCACGAGTGATGGACGAGCGACCATCGCGCCTCGGGATGCCACGCTGCCGTTTACCATGGTCACCGTGTTTGAGCCAGCGTTCAGAGCGGAACCCAAATCGTCCTTGAGGAAAGCTGGGTTGGGAGAGCTGTTTGCTAGTGCAGGGAAGATAAAAGGCGGGAAAAACACGCCGATGCCGTTTGAGATATGGGGTCGGTTCGAAACTGTGGTGGGAAAGTGCACGTCACAACACGATGACGGAGAGAAGGAAGGGCAAACGTTAAAGGACATAAAAGGGTCAATCTTCGGATTCGCGATTCCGAGCTGGGCGGAGCATATCAGTGGGAAGGGTGTGCAATGCTGTTTCCTGAGCGAGGAGGCGGAGAATGACGGGGTGAGAAAAGGAGGTTTTGTGAAGGACTTTGAGGCAAGACCGGGGGATGTTACGGTGGAGTGGGCAAAGTGTGGAAGGTTTCATCTGGGTTTCCCGTATGGTGAAGAGTGGGAGTCGCTGGAGTTGGGTGCGTCCTGATTCTCGGACAGAGTGGGAGATTGAAGAGGGGACTCAGAAAGCAATAGAGGTATTTCTTCCGTGACATCATTCTAAAACATTGGCAGCCATGGCTTAATTCGTCCGACGGATTTACCATCGTTCTCCATCATCAATGACAAGCACCTGAGCCCACTTGATGTACACCAAAGCCGGCCGCTCGCCTCAGGGTCAATAGGCTGAGACGGCTGCAGTTAGCATCTCACGGTACAACTTTGGCGGCAGAATCGTCCGTGCAGAAGTAGGAGGCGTAAAGTCTGCATTCACCAAGGGAAGACTAGGGTAAGAGGCTGCTAACGCAAGCAGACAGTGTCCTTAATGGCGTCGAGGGTGCCGTCCCCAGTGCTACACCGAACAATACGGGCTACTCAGCGTACATGGCCCGGTTACCTCTATCCACATCAGAGCTGGTGTACGGCGCAGTCTTCTCACGCCTTGCCGACATGGCGAACTCTAGACAGCTTGCGAAAGCCGTCTGATCATCTCTCAAGCAACCCGTGCGAACGGTTGCCCTCTATCAAGGGATCGAATCTCATAGTCACCGTCCCTTAATGATCTCTGCCTTCCCACTTCGAGGACATTATTATCGGCTCTGGGTAACATCCAAAACGCGCAGAACCACTTGTACCCTAAGCTTGAACAAGCGGATCGTGTGTCAAAATGCAAATCTACAACAAGAGTTTGCAATCACGTGAAGCCACTGACGATCTCACCAGTTGTGCTGCCCTGCATTTGTAATGGACACATCCCACTTCATGCAGGCGCCATTGAGGACTCTCCCTTCCCGGCACACTTCGCAGCTCAGAGGCAAAAGCAACCGGACTATTCATAACGCGCTCTGCGGAAAGAAGGGCGCGGAAGTCAAAGATACCTGTCAGTCCATAGGGTACTCTAGTCCTTGACCACCAAACTGGTCCAATTATATCTGCAATACTGTATCCTCCTGCACGCAGTTACCATACACAGTGCACGTCACCAAAGCTCGCTTCAAACTCTCCGAAGCTTCACTCTTCCACGAAGCCCTGCTGCATGGGACCTTGGCTGGATAGCTCAACTGCCATATGAGCATTCGTAAGGAAGGAGACGAGGACTTAGTATGGAAGATATAAAGATACTATTGAGCGAGACCTGACTCCTATGTTTGTCCTTCATCTTCCGAATACTGCTATCTTCGCATCACCGCAGCGCCTGTCTTCGGCGAAGGAAACAAAATAATAATCAAACGAAAAAGTTTCCTCGTACATCCGTCCTATGTCCCGCAGTAAGATCTTCGCGCATCTGACTACGCGTCTCATTGGACTGACCTTATTTGCCGCCCTGAACGTAATTGTCGCCTTAAAGCCGGTAGACGAACATATGGATTACCCGTGGACCGAGTAATCTGTAACCCTTTCGTTGTTTGGAGTTCGAGATTCACGTGACGGAAGATACGGCTCCGAAGGGGAATACTCAGCTGTCATATGGTTAGACAGCCCTGTGCACAGCACTCAGGCAGGAAAAAACTCGTTGACTTTTAAAAGCTAATTATGGAGGTATCCGAAGCTCTTTTGCATAAGGGTATGAACAGGGAAGGGAGGATTCATTGCAACAATGGAAATGCTATCTAACCAAGGTGGAGACGCGTCATTCGCATTCCGAAACCGTCTTTTCGTCGTAGTCACATAATTATCGTGCCCTCATCCTATATCGTCCAATCGTTGCACTTAAACAGAACGCTAGAGTCGACCTCCAAAAAAACGCTAAACACGATACAGTCGCCCAAGCTTAGAAATGTAGATGTAAAGAGGAGTGAGCTCGTCAAGGTAAAAGCAAGGATACAAAATAACACAAGGGGGTATTGAAGATCAGAAAAGCAATACAAGGTCGTGAAAGGCAGATTTGTCATAACCATCGTCGTCAGTCGTCAGTCATCCAAACAGCCAAGAATCTTTCCATTCAAGCCACACCTGAGCTGCACGAAACAACCAAAACGCAGCACATCCACTGAATAGATTCCAGGTCACGGTAGTTCCCCATTGACCCGCCCAACCGCACTCCTGCTCCCACTCTCCCGCCTCTTTCCCGACCTCTCCCTTCCCCTTCTCCCACTCTCACTGTTCCTCACACTGTCGCTCCTGCGGACACCTTTCTCTTCATCTCGGTACCTAATCTCCCGTCTGGCACTCCCAATCACGACTTCCGTGTTTCCCGCTCCGTCCTTGCCGGACCGCAAGCGGACTTCCATATCCCCGCTGAACTCCAAATCCGTCCCGCCTATTCGTATCTTAAAGCCTTCTCCTGTCGCCTCGCCGCTGGTTTTGCTGCCGCTTGTCCGGCTCACGCGGCTCCCTCTACCGCTGACCCGACTGGACTGTGTAGCGGACCGCGGCTTCGAGTGGGACGACCCTCCGGACGTCTGCTGCGTGGCCTTCGTAAGCGCTTCAGTCGTCAACTGCGCGCTTGTCTTGCCCCCGCTGCTGAGTTCTTGGTATGCCTGAGCTTCTCTTTCGCGTTCCATCTGTCTTCGCCTTTCGTGGCCCGCGTAGCTCAATCTCCGTGGTGCCTCTTTTCCAGGTCTTGCAGACTCCACGGTAATCGTTTTCGAACCCGAGGAATGCGAGTACGAGGCCGCTTTCGTGCGGTGCGCGCTCGGGCCAGGCATGCCGTACTCGGTGAGACTGGGCCTTCGGCGGTGAGTTGACGCACGGATGGTCGCCTCCGGGTCGCACTCGCGGCACCGACATAGGTCATCAGCATCAGGTTGTGGAACGGAGCGAGGAAGGTGAGAGGATGTCGTGCGGTGATGTTGTATACTTGGACGTCCGGTGGGGACTATCTGCGGCGGAGGCATGGTGCAGCTATCGCAATCGCAATCATGCTGAGCTCGAGTCGGAGGTGCGGCGTCATAACTGCGTGGTTCTGCCAGTTGTTGGTGTACGACCGGCCGAGTGAGGATAGGGTAGGATTGCTGAGGGCTGAACGATGGACTTGGAGCACCGTACATAGAGCCTGGGCGAGGGCGGGCGGAGTAGGTTTCAGCCGATCCCTGAGTGGGAGGTGGGCGCCTTTGATCGCTCGTCGAGGTTGGTGTCTGCGGGGTCTGAATAGCTGGGGAAAAGGAGTCCGCGCCAGGCGGTGTCGCGCCAAATACTGGGTATGCGCTAGGTATACTCAAGGTAGGGTAGGCAGACATTGGTGGAGGCGGTCCAGCCTTCTGATCGGTTGGCATGTCATACATGGGCACCCAATACCCTTGCTGCGTCATGCCAGCATGATATGTTAGAGGCCTGGGCGCAACCGTGGAAGAGGGACGTCGGCGTGGTTCCGGCGGTCTGACATGAGGGACGAACTGCGAGTATCCGTAAGGATAGTTGAAGCCGTGCGGGGAAGGAGGTGTGTAGTAATGCGGGGAGGTAAATGGTGGATAGTTAATATTCAGGGGTGACTCCAAAGGTGTAGGCGGAGCTCGGCTGCTGCCTAAGCACTCTTTACAGCTCGGATCTTTGCAGTCCTTATAACTGTCTTTCACAGGCTCTCTTGTCCGCGAAGTCCTCCTCGAGGGCGGTCTGCTTGAATTCTGCTGACTGCTCTTTCGGGAGTCTGCCAGCGACGGCCTGGACTTTGTTGGACTCCCCGGTGTCTTGACCTTCAAAGGCGGACCTTGCTGCTTTATCTCCTTTGCCGAGTCTGCACTGCCCATGGTCCCTGTTGTATGACTGGAATATCCAGAGTCACTGGCGGGCCCAAGCTTGGCCGGCTCCACTGGCTTGCGCAAGCCAGAAGACTGCGTCTTCCGTTTCGCAGTGACATTTGCGACCTTCCGAGTGTCTGGGAGTGCTTCGCCTTCATCGGAGTCGTAGTCCTCGCAATGAGCAGCCTGAGGCTGGCGAGGGTCGTCAGGCATGCCGTTTCCCTTGCCAGGCCTGGCTTCAGGTGGGGAAAATGTGCGAGGTCGAGATCGAGACAAAGTGGAAGGTTGCGGGACCGATAGGGTGAGCCGTCGATAACGGATAGGGCAACCCCACAAACGCTTTGGCCACGATCCTCGATTCTTAATCGAACGGGAATCTCCTTAACGCAGCTCTTTGATTGATTTCAATTAACAGAATAGGAGTGGTTGTACTTTTCCTTGAGGCAACTCTTGCGCTTCTTCAGTGCAATCCAAAACTGACTTGGCAGGCCGACGGTCAATCCTCCGAAGGCCAATCGTCCGAAAGTCTCCAAGTGGCCGTTCGGCAGCCGTCCCACTCAACTCCCGCTGATCAATGTCGTCTTTCTTAGTGCTGTTGCACGGAATGTCTTGGTGTCAGTTGTGCAGATCAATTATGAGCCAGGCTTCCAATGGTGGAGTGATTACAGTCTGCTGTTGACGACGCGAGCTGTTCTCGGCATATAGCGTTTCAAGCCTTTTGTGGAACCGCCACAGTACATATACCATCATCTATTGCAGGACACCATGTGCGGGATCGACTGACTAGCTCTCAAGCCAGGCGCAACAGCCGGCGTGGTTGCGACTGACTGCTACAATGCTGGCGTACGGGACTGCATGCAGGCGTTGTCATGCCCACTGAAAAGGACGAAGGGAATTCTTGGCTGCACAAGGTGGTCGTTCCCGGGCCAAGTTGGCAATGACGATATCTCTGTTAAGGGTGTGGTGACTCAGAACTAGTACTGCTCAGTCAATTGGACGCATATCACTCGTCGGCGTCGTCACTGTATCCGAGTGGCTACAACCTTCCTACTGGACATTTGTCCCACGCGCTGCTCCAATCACGCACAACGTCCACTCCCGCCAGGATTGACTGTCAAACGGGACATGACAACCCTGCTTGCCGAAGCACGACTGCTATTTGAACTCGACGTAGCACTCGACTGAGGTAGGTTAAGTTCGCTTCAATGTTAGATGATTATCAGTGAGGCAAGTCTGCAATAGTAACCGCCAGTTTTCGGGCGACGCTACGACGGGCGATCAGCAATTTGGGCTTCAATCGCTTGCTGGCTGCTCAATAAGCTCGTTCGTTTAGCGACTCGGACAACAGTACCCTAGGGAACTGTACAGTATGTACGCGTCGTTAGTAGCACAAGCGGTGCTTCCTTGAAGCCTTAAGAGCTCATGTGATAATGGCCGGAGGTCCCGATGGTCCTCCGCCAGCTGAATTGAGTGATCAAGAAGCCATCATGGTAGACCTTACTTTGCCGAGCTTGTTTTGATAGTCGGTCGTAGAGGGCTTGTAGAGCGTAAGCGGCTCCGCAGCTTCACCGCTCTTTGGGCATCAAAATGAGGCTGACAGCCAATGATATCCCGCTACACCAGAGCAGAATAAGCAATACGGTCTACTTATAGCGGTGACCCGCGCTCCCATGTATATTTGTTGTCTGAATACTGCAGCTTTCAGGGCAAGGACGTGAGAGTTGTCGCTGGACTTGGCGTTGAGCATTGGAAGGCCAAGGATAACCATGGTTGCGGTGCTGCATAACGATTGCACTTGCCGGAATGCATGACTAGACCACCGAGGATTCAGTATCGGTCTTCAGTCGAAGCCACCTCGCGCATGCTTCAAAGGATTCTGATGTGTTCAACCCACACAAAATGACAAGTCCAGGGATGCCGCTCGAACCCTGGTTGCCGCTGCAGTACCGAACGGCACGTGACCAAACTTGCTGCCACATCTAAATGGTTCTGTACAGAGACAACGAATGCGCACATTTGATCAGGGTCCTTTGAACAAACCATGAAACCAGCCAGAAAACCCCGTCCAGGCAATTGTAGGAATAGAAAAATTGCGTCGCCTGCGTTCAAAGGCAGAGACCGTCTGACGCAGTTGAGATTGCGTTCGTGGGCCAGACAGCAAAGCTGTCTTGGTACCAAGTCACAGTCTTCTCCAAGCATTATTCTCTTATTACGAAGTTTTTGAAGCTCGCTTTCTAGGTTCTGGTAGCATTGTTTGCGGCGTGGAGCTTCTCGGCTTTCACTATTGCCCCTGGGAGAATTCTTGACTCCTTTAGACGATTTTGTATCAGGATTGACACAAAACAAGAGAAAGAGTTTCACGGAGGCTAAAAAGACGATACGAGTTCTGCTGAGTCAGCCACTTGTAGAATGATTCAAACAGGTAGGGGCAAAGCTCTTCCTATATATTGCAACCTGCAGTGGAACTTTATGAATGTAGAAGGTATATGTTCTTCTTACTCTTGAATTCCTAGGTCTTTAGGCGTAGCTCCGAGCCACCAGGGTGAATTGGCAAAATGTTCGGAGTCAATCATTCTTTCTCATTTTTAAGAATGCGTACCTATTAGACATTTCAACGGCGACGTCACGCTAATGTTTATTCGCTTCCTCTCTATATACTTTCGTTCTGCACCGTAGGCATAGCCGTCGGGCTCGCTGTTCTCATGTACCTCGTTGTTCGGTGATACTAACGCGTACGTCCACTGTGCCAGTCTTGCCAATTTAGCTCGACAATCCACTAGTAGTGGACTTTCATGCAAAGAGCCGCCTATTGCAACCTCAAAGGGCTTGCAGAGTCGTGGCTTTAGCGAAGTCCGACGTTCAGTAGCGTAACCTGCGTTCCTGCAAGTTATCAATATCTCCTGGTTCCGAAGTCGCCCTCGCTATCACTCAGACTGTCCCGTCTTCCAGCTCCCTCCCTTCTGTAACCAGCCATAACATCTCTTCCCCTCCTTGCGGTTTCGTTATTTCCTTTGGTAAGGCCTGGAATATGATGCTCATAAACCTTCGTTCCCGTGTCGCTGACCGTGTCCGTGAAGTAGCTGGCTTCCGTAATGTCATCCGCATACCTAGTGTTACGGTTGCTGTGACCTTGGTGACGCGTAGGTATGGGAGAATGTGCCCCTAGGGCTTCTCTAGAGGAGTGATGGGTGCGTGAAGATTTACGAGGCGATGACTGACGAGAGCGATTGGAAGTCGGAGTATGCGAAGGTGTGTTCCGGTGTGAGCGGCGAGCTTGCTGGTATTGCTCGCGATAGGATGCTGGTACTGGCGCCGCATTGGGACGATACTCATCGTAGTATGAGTTGCTAGCCGACCTGCGACTGTCTGGTTGGCCGAGATAGGACGTCGGTGGGTTGGAAGTGGTTTCCGGTATAGAGGTTACTACGGTTGCCGTGTCGTCGCCGTTCGTGAAGGAGTACGCTGCGCTGGGACCGCTCCTCTTAGGCTTGGAAGGCTGAGCGGAATGCATGATTTTCTTCTTCTTCTCCGCGGCAGCTGCCTTTGCAGTTTTCTTTTCCTGCCTCTTCTCACGCTTCTTCTCCATAAACCCTTTCTTCTTCTCTTTCTCCTTGTCTTTGGGACGTGGTGGCGGGATCAGAGGCTTGTCAGAAACTTCGGACTGGACTTCCGAGCGGTTTGTATTGGAGTAATCGAAACGACTTCCGTCCGGAACGCGATTAAGCCCGCCAACCCTTGCCGGCTTTTCCTGGCGATATGCTTCAACATCCTTATCTGTGCGCTCTTTTCGCTTCTTTCGACCTCCAACATGTCGGACCTCGACCATCTCATCGCGCAAACCATCAGGGAAGGTCCCTGCCACGCTACTCTGACCTAACTTCGTGCTCTTCGTGGCGTTGCTCAATGTCTTTCCGTCTGGCCCTTTCCGCCTCAAAACGGTGGACTTATAGTCTTCCCAGTCTCCTTTTCGAAACACGAATCCTCCATTCTTTGCCCAGAAAAAGAACCATATAGATGCGATTACCATGCCAGCTCCGACTATGGCGAACAGTGCCATAAAGCCTTGGTTGTTAAAGGCATATGGTGACTGTGTGCCCTGACCGTGGGTGAAGGTTGTTGCCGGGTCTGCCGCGCGCCGAGTGAGGTCGTGAATAATGAGTGGAGACGTGGGAGCTGCATCTCGCCGAAAGAGCTTGGCAGGAGAAGCAGAGTCTGATTGCTCTGACAGGCCAAGGGAGGAGAGGTACAATAGCTTGTCCGGAGAGGAGGCTGTGGATGATGTGGAGTGTTGATCAGGCTCGACTGATGCATCTGACAGTTGGGCTTTCCGGACATCATCACCGCCCCAACGATTGCTGCGCCGAAGCAAGGTAATGAGACCTGCAGGTAATGGCGCCATTTGTGAGAGAAGACCGGCTGTTGATGATGGCCTGAACTAGGGAGACAGCAACAGGCCGAAGCCTGAGCTCCAGTGCTTCTACGAGATACTAACAACTATGGGTGTTTCGAGCGATAGCCAGGACACTGTTATTTATAACATTGCCACTTTCAATCCCCGGTGTGACCGCAGAAAATTGCACGTACGTTAATCCTTGTAATAAAGATAGACAGAGGTATCCAGTTGTAAGGATGTCCTAAGTTCAACAGTAAGAGGGCAAAGACATAACGGTCGGCGTGTGGCTGGCATCGCGATGGCTGGGACTGGGAGTTGCGTCATCGGGTAAACAAAATACTGTTCCCTGGCGCAACCCGGCGCAACATGGCGCAACACCACCTCTTCTCTCTGCACATGCGGACGGCTTCCTGTAGCTCATGATTCTGTTTAGAGATTTCCTACTGGTCTTCACAGTCGGATGGGTACAAGACCACTTCATACAGCAGAGGACAAGGTGGTGGATTCGCGGAAAACCCCCGAATATGGTTCTATGTAAGAGCTTTGGTGCTGTATTATTTTGTGTCTTCGCCGCGACTCCCATTAAGCTACCAGCCATTGCTATGCTTGCAAATCAGAATTATGACAGCCGTGTGTAAGATTCAACTCCCCTAAAATGCTTTGCTCTGCTATTCTGCAGTCAGCTAGATTGTATGGTTGCTCCTGCGAGATGGACTGTTAGCCTCGGACCAAATTACCGAGCTATGTAAGGGAGTACCTCAGCTAGGACATCATCTCAGACATGGGCCCATATTTGATGAAGCTGAGTGGCTTGCATGCTTTCTGTTCGAATGTTAGTCTGGAATCTGCGGCTATGAGATCACCGTGCTGCACTGTACCTTCAGCATTGTACCGACCTCCTGCAGAAAGCCCAAGCCCTGAAGTTGCTTGATCACCATTGAGTGACGTTCCTCAGCTTTACTAGCCCAGTGAGATACTCACCCCAACGGCTACCTAGCATCGACGTGAGTCAAAGAGTCCTTCATCACAAAGCTCCGAGTCTGTACAATTTATATCATTTCCTGGTCCCAATCACTCTAGTTACGATGCAAAGATACGAGAACGCTGCATCGAGGCATGTGACCGATAGTAGGGGTGCCTTTCTGTGTCATGTACGGGTTTAACTTGGATGCTCTTCTCTAGTTCGACAACTGGATCGACTATCCAGGGCACCAATTCATCTCCCTTGACGTAATCAAGAATCTGCCGCAGATTTACGGCGAGCTCCAGGGTCTTGAGCTTAGGGAGTCTAGTTCCTAGATGCGTACAGGTGATAGCCCACGTCATGCGCCTTGCTTCCCGCGAGACTAGGTCGATTGAACAACTCGGGCGCAAGCGGAGATGTCTTAGGCTGCGCACAAGCGATATCTTTCTCGAATACAAAAGCACGTCCGTGGATGCATTGTCCAAAGGATAGAATGTCCAGATGTTATACAGCACAGGATTCGCTTCGGCATAGATGAGCTTACACGTGCGGAGGAGTGATGAAGTGATTATGCAACGTGGTTGCCGTTCAAAACGTATTTGAGGCGATGACCCAGAGTCTGCACCTCCCTTTGCCAAAGCGTAGTCGCGTTTCAGAGAGTGTACCGGAGCAGATTGAGACATTCTGACAACGGAAGTTTTCGTGCCTTTGGGTGTGAAAAGGTTCTGATATATGTAAAGTCGAAGCTCGGGTGGTATGTTCAGCAAGAAAGCGTGAGTGTGCTCCGTATCGTCGTCGGCTTTGTCAATACAGGGCAAAGACGGGTGCTGTGCAGGCGAGTCATTCGGTGGCAGATTCATTGTATCGGCTAATGGTGTTCTCCTGAGCCCTCCACAAAGTCGGCTTGTTGAGCTTCAGGATTGTTGGTTAGACGTTGGTTTTCGTCACCGAACTCTTTGCAAAAGAGCTGTTTTTCGGTAAGGGAGTTCAGATACTTTGAAGTTCTTTCTTCATTAATCTCGCGCTGCTGAATGCCTGGCAGTGACACTGCGCCAAACCTCTCGCTACCCGGCAAGAATTTGGCACAATTGTTTACAGAGATCCCAAGCTTATTGGCGACTTTGTACGGCCCTCACACCAGTACCATGTTTGTAGATATCTGCGAGGGCGCGGTGATTGGTTGAGCCGCACTGCCTAGGCCTCGAGGATCGGCAATATAGTTTGGAACTCGTGATAGAATATTTCTTCTGGCAAGGAACTATGATGGTCTTCTGGGCAAGTTTAGTCTTCAAAGTGGCATAGCGGAGCATGAAGTTCCTCGGTGTAACGTTGTTCCGTCCCATGCGCGCTAGATGCCACTTTCCGCCTAACAAATGTGAGGCAAGGACCCCTCATCAAAGCTTCCATTTTCTATGCTGCTTTCCAGCAACTTTTCAAGATTGATTTTCTTCGCTTGTGTGGCAGCTGATGTTTGCCTGCTGTTGCCGCGCTTCGCCTACACCCTTGATGTAGCTTAGCGCAGAAACACGTCGCCAGATCACTGCCCATCATATAAATAGGTCCTCCCCCTTCCACTCAGTCTCTTCTGAGTCTTTTTTCGCTAAAATAACCGCTGCGACCACCAACGTGCAATTCTTCATCAACTAACAACTTCATCCATCAAATTTGAAGCATCAAAGAGACTTCGCATCTTTGCAAGGGAAGTTCTTGTAATCCGCAACCTCATCTAATACTTAAACATCATGACTGGACGTAAGTTAAGCATTTTCGTACCCTCGCCGCCGCGACTATCGCGAAGTCGCGGTCGGATGTTCTTAGCACCACCACACAATGTTCAAAAATCGATCCACGAATTTATGCACAGTCGTGTCCTACTGCAACATATTCGGAAAGGCATGACACCGAACTCCATCACTCTCACTTTATTATAAAGAAGACTGTCGTCGCTCTACTTAGTTCCATCACGTCACGTGTAAACATCACTGCTGCTACTCACGCATCACGTCTTGTACTTGTCATCTATGCTCACACCTTACTCCTTTCAAAATGTCACCACGCTTCTCTCTTCGGTCCCTCTTGAACCAATCGTGCCACCTCCCCTCCAAAATCACCCTCCCTGACACAACCTCACCGCACCACTTCACATTCTTAATATCATCATCGCTCCGTACAATTCGGAAGCTAACACACTCTCACAGGCGGCAAAGGTGGCAAAGGCCTCGGCAAAGGCGGCGCCAAGCGTCACCGGAAGATTCTCCGCGACAACATCCAAGGCATCACCAAACCCGCCATTCGTCGTCTCGCCCGCAGAGGAGGCGTCAAGCGTATCAGTGCCAGTAAGCATCCTTGTCCCTCCTTCACTCTACATCACCCTCCACGCCATAGCTTAAGGCAAAACATGCGCTGACCATTTCCGTTCACAGTGATATACGAAGAGACTCGTGGCGTCCTCAAGACATTCCTCGAGTCCGTCATCCGCGATGCAGTCACGTATACGGAGCACGCCAAGCGCAAGACTGTCACCTCGCTTGATGTTGTCTATGCTTTGAAGAGGCAGGGAAGGACTCTCTATGGTTTCGGTGGTTGAGCGATGCCAGGCGTGCGCTTGCTGGTAAAGCACTCACTTCGCTACGGTGGCGTACAGATGCTGTTAACTCCTGGTGATTTGTCACGAGGGAGTTAGGGAATGGTGGATGGTGATGAATAACTTGGACGTCCTCGGCGTCGACGGCGTACAATATGGGTCCTCTGGTTGCTCTCAATTCATTACATAGGCAACATCGGTTAGTGGGCTGACGAGTTGGCGGCTGGGTATCTACTATGCGAGGCATTGCTTTGCTGCCACGGCAACCACTGGTGCACATAAATGATCAATGAAAGACATTCCAAGGCTATAGTTTCTCCTGTTCACGAATTCAGATATGCGGACGCTGCACGGGAAGTGATGACCCAAAATGCTACGTTTTCATGATGTCGCCATGTGATGTGTTTCCTGCCCATAACGACCAGCAATATGACCACCGTGCTATAACTATACCGTTCCCAAAAACACCTATAACCGCGAAGATTGAAAAGCTAGCCGACACGATAAACAAAGTGCCGAGGTAACATCCGTGGAAGTGCAGGTCGGTTCGCTCACTGCCCATTCGGAGCTGGTAGTCCGTCACCGTCCTCATCCATGTCGACTAGTTCCGGATGCCTGGAATCATCATCATTAGCAAGGTAAAAATCATGCAAGATCCAGCATCACTAGGACTGAAGAATCGAAGTGGGTGCATTCCACGTACCCCAGCCGTTCCCTAATATTCTTCATCTCATAATGCTTCTTCCTCCTCTCCTCAAACTCCCTATGCTTCCTCCTCTCCTCATCCGTCATCGCGTCCTCCTCGCCATGGCCCCCCAGCCCATCATCCATCTTCGCATCCACGCTCACCCTCTTCTCGCCCAAATCCGGTATCTCATTCTCCGGATCGCCCAGCTCCAAATCCGGGATCTCGTTCTCCTTCGGCGCCCTGCGGTGCTCCTTCTTATCCAGCTCATCGACCTTCAGCTGCTCCGGATCCAAGCCCGTCATCTCTTCATCCTCGTCCAGATCATCCTCCGCCGGGTCGTAGTTCCGCGCGTACGGCGTCTTCGGCTCCGTGATCTTCATCGTGCTGTCCTGCTGCTGCTCGTTCAGGTACAGGTTCGCCTCGTCCCATTTCAGCCGCGGGTTGTTCTCGTCGATGGATGTGGTGGCGGAGAGGCTGGCGGACTGACGCCGTGAGGGGACGGAGTTGGTGCGCGCGGCGGAGGAGGAGCGCCGCGCCCCGGCGTTTTGCATCGTGTTTTGGATGGTGATTTCTTTTTCAGAGAGCTCGCGGGTGAGCTGGGGGCGCTCGCCTGAGCGGACGGGTTGGAGGGGGGAGAGGTCGTCTGTGGGAGAGATTTGGGTTGATGGCGACCTTTGGTAGGAGTTGGTATTCTTTAGAATGCCTTGATCGGTAATGTCAGTCTATCTGCGCCTTTGAACCGTCACTGTGGTAATGGCTGGTCTTCGTACCTCTTGGCCTGCTAGGAGGATGAGTGGGGGAGCGGGCAGCCATATTGGCCGACGATTGGAGGTTATTGGAGGCTTTGTTTGCAAAGACTTAGATATGGCCGTTCCAAGTCGGCCTTGAGACGGATCTACTGCGTGTTACAGGACGGAGGTCACGAGGGCCGCCTGGAGATTGAGAATGTAATATGGACCAGCGAAAGCGACAGAATTCGACGTGCACAACTGTATAGATGCTTTAGTCTGAAGAGGATCCGAAACGTTTAGCAAAACGGTAGTCTCAGCCTCGGAGGTGGTTGGAAGTGGGTTGCAAAAAGATCGTTTGTCATGTGCTGAAGGAGTCAATCAGAAGGAGCCAAAAACAAAACGGATGGCTGACGTCAAAGAGGTTGTGCCTACGCGAAGTGCAACCGAGGGAGGAGCAGAAACGCAGCCATTTAAATTCGGGTACAAAAGTCATGGGCAGCGCTCAACTGAGGAGCCGACACACGGAGCCTGGGCCTATATGTGGCATATTAAACACCACCATCACTTGTAGATACTCACTCAGGGAGCATGCGCTTCTCGTGTTCGGATAAGGTATCTCAGATGATGCCTGGGAGAGTGACCGGTTTCACTTTCGTCGGAGTGCCGCTGCCCATTCGCTGGCTGAGGCCAATCAGGCTAACGAAAAGGTGACCGTTATGAGGCAATAATGCATTATGGTCTATTGCACTAGACGCCAGACATGAGACACTTTTCGATTCAGCACCGTCGGAGATGCGCTCACGGGCAAGCAGCTTCCGTAGCAGAAAGGTTGAAGATTGTGGTATCGGCTACAATGATGCAATAGCGTGTGTTTGTAACTGTGGTCCATCAGAACGCTTGATCCTATCTAGTCATGGGTATATATGTCATAAGTGTGATCATCAACACAGACTTCTAATACATTTCCAATTCCTGAATGCTCCTTCCAAATGATACGCCGTTGCTATGCCCGCAAAGTCTATCTTCGTAAAACGCATAAGAGTGTTGTTAAAACTCAAGACAAGCCAGGACAGCAACCAGGGCCAGTGGTGCTAGTACGGCAAACCCAGTGCTCTTCACCTTCTCTCCTGCCGAAGTCGTCAAGGTTTTCGAGGTTGCCGCTGTGCTCACAAATGATCTGCCACTCGTTTGTCCTTGAACTCCATTAAGCCGGTCAACCGCATCAATAGCGGGTCCGACGTTAAAGAAGTCGACGAGGACAAATGCTGGCGTACGTCCCCATTGCGACGTGCAAGAAGCTGCGGTGTCTCCCAGATTGCCCGTGCCTCCACTTGCCGCGTTGGTGGTACTGATATAGCTGATATCCGGCGTTTCGATCGTGAACCCCAATATCTGCTGAGAGGTATAAAGGAAGTGGTTCATCAGCGGTAAGCGGCCCGACGAGACGGCTGCAGCAATGCCATTCGCTACCGAAGACGGTCTATCTGGTTCACATGAGAATGAGGATGGGGATGTGTTGTTGTAGGCATTCTCGAAGACAAAAGTGAACTCGTCCAGAAGATATGGTGCAACGGTATTCGACGAAGGATCGAGACTGGCGACGAAGGTTACCAGCCGGGTGTTGGCTGCTATCATCGATTCCAGAGTCGGCCACGTTGCAAGCGCAGACGCTGTTGCTGGCTGGGTATAAGCGTATGATACAATACTCGCTGCCTGAAACTCGGAGGCCAAGTCTGAGGGGGATGCATTATCGGAATTGACGAGCAGGATTGTAACAACATCATTGGGATTGCTGTCTAGCCAAGTCCTGATTGTGCTCAGCCAGTTACGGAGCTTCCCAGCATCAAGCAGATTACAGCTTGTGTGGCAAAGACGCCACGTGCTGTTGTAGTTGTGCACTTGTGCTGTCAGAAGCCTCACACCGGCGTTGAGCTGTACCGTGGTATCGTAAAATTGGTTTCCAGATGCAGAATAACCCGTAGCAGAATTGTTAAGGAAAGGACTGTCGTGAGCTCCAAGCTGTGTAATATTGCCATACGAGCGGGAGCAGAGCGCAGGTGAGTTGTTGCAAGCAACACTGGTGGCCGCTGCTTGTGACAAGGCCGGCGCAAAGGCGCAAAGCAGAGAAAGAATGGTAGTTCTTGAGGTCAAGAGCTTCATGATGGGCCTTAATGCTTCAAATTATTGACCTTGTGCTCCGTAAATATCAATAGTGAAAGTGTCAAATGAGAAGCAGGATTGAAAGCGTCAGACTAGCTCAAGAATTAGAGTATCAGCGAGATCAAAGTATGTTACAGATGTAACGGAGGAGAAAAGTGAAACGAGACATGTTACTAATAGAGATTCCTGGCGAGCTCATATTTGATCGTTGGGGCCAAGTAACTGCGCCTCATAGCGCAGTGGGAGACGTAAGCTTATCCCCATCAATAGGGAGGCAATGCCGAGACAACCTAAGTTTAGCTGGGTACACTGCATACGACAGCACAGATTCGCGCTTGCGACATCTCTCTTACCGTGTTTGAAACACTTGTGGTTCAGGTATCTCCGGACACTTTGTTCTATCGTAGCTTGAGTAGAGCTGTGGCAGCTGGCGAGGGTGGTAAGGTAAGGTATGTTTGCCTGAAACCATAGGGCTTTAGTGCCGCAAAACTGCCCCGCCACCGCTTCTATTTTTAGATCTTGTAGAAGAAGCTAAAGCTGATCATCTCAATGTGTTTACCGATACTTCGGATCATAAAAACGAGGTATACTTTGAGCTAGTAAAGTTTGGCCTTCGTCTCTCTACCTAGGTATATAAATACCGCTAGTACGATGTTCCAGTAGAAGTGATTGAGATCAATAGCAGAAAATGAATGAGTGAAATAAACGCACAAAGAATGACAGAAACACTCCGCACGCCCAGCAAATCTGTTACGCCTTTATGTGCTAATGACGCCGTGTATGTATAGTATCGATCTCATAGCGTAACCACCAATCCCGCCATTCTATTCCCTCCAATCTATGATTCCTTATCCCGCGCCCAAGTAATACGAAACAACACTCAAGACACAATAACAGCGTTACCAAGACAGTTCTGCTGGCTGTTGTTCGCATTGCAACATACGATGGTCTGCGAGCACTGGGAGCCGCCGTTCATTGCCGAGCAAGTGGAGTATCCTCCAGAGGAGCCGCCAATGCAGCAGTATGGCTGAGCGTTGTTGCCGCAGGCATTGGACTGGTTGACGAGAGTTACTGTGGTAGTCGTAGGCTTCGTGGTAGTCGACGTCTTGGACGAAGTAGATGAGGTTGTAATGGGTGAGCTTGTGGTGGATAAGGAGCTGCTGCCTGATGAGCTTGATGAGCTTGTCGTGGACGAACTACTGGGCACGCTCGAAGATGTGGTTGTCGAGTAACTCGAGGGGGATGAGGTTGTGCTCGAAGAGGTCGTCAAGCTGGTTGGGCTTGTCGATGTGCTGCTGGAGGTGCTCGACGTGCTCGACGTGCTGGAAGTGCTCGACATGCTTGAAGTGCTTGGAGTACTCGAAGTGCTGCTGGAGGTCGAGGTGCTGCTGGAGGTGCTCGAAGTGCTCGAGGTGCTGCTAGAGATGCTTGAGCTGCTAGAGGAGCGCGAAGTAGTGGTGGACGTCACCGTAGAAGTAATCGTGGAAGTCGTTGTCGATGTTGTTTGAGTCATCGTGCTGCTGGAGCTACTTGATGAAGTTGTCGAAGTGCTTGAGGTGCTTGAGGTGCTTGGACTGGTGGTCGAACTGCTGGAGCTGCTTGTGGTGCTTGACGATGTAGTCGGGTAAGAAGAGCTTGAAGACGGTGTGCTGTAATAGCTTGTGGACGACGAGCTTGCGCTCGACGATATAGATGGCGACGTGCTGTAGTAGGCAGAGGGAAATGAACTAAGGCTGGATGTGGACGTCGTGCCGCTGGAGGTACTTGTGTACGTCTTTATCGAAGTAGTAGTAGCGGTCACCGTCGAAGTGGTCTCCTGGCCGTTCTTGACGGTTCCATTGCCATTGTTGCCCTTAGTAGTGCTGCTCTTGCCTTTCCCCGGCGCTGCTGGGCTGGCGGCGCTGATTTGCAGAAGGGCAAAGACAACGAAGGACGAAATGGCCCCGGAACGCATGCTTGCTAAAGTTGCTGCGGCAAAGATTCCACTTCTAAAGTATGGTCGGCAATGAGTATGTACGAGTTTCGATCGCCTTTGTTGATGCTTCACTGGTAGTGGGAGATGTTATGGTAATATTGTGGATTGGGCTGAGCTGGGAAAGCAGCATCTTCATATATACCTCGAGGGAGAGACTTGGAGATGGAAAAGTATGGTCTTCTTTTGAGTTCCCCAACGTTTCTTTGGTCTCCGCAGCCTGCGGTGCCGGTTTTGATAAATAGTGGAGCCCAAAGAACCGTCTCCAACAGCTCAATGGCTGAAGGGTTCGTCTTTTTCAGATTATGGAGCTAGCTGTTGGCTTGAGCTGGGATCACTTCTTTGCGGCGGCAAAGGACACTCTTCTCTGGCACCATCATTGGGCGTAAGGTTTAGCTACGCAAGACTCTAGAAAATCCTCTGCGGACGCGAGTCTTGGCTCCGCACTCCGTTGTGACGTTATATGACACAGCACGCTAATAGTCAACCGATACTGTGGCAACCTAGGGATCCATCGTATTCCTTGGAAAGCTCATGTCAGCGGCAACGTTTTCTAAATGATTAGGCATCGATCCATAACACAAAACACAATGTGGCGCAGAGTTTCGTGCTGATGCAGGCGCCTAACACCGCTCGAATTCTACCGTACCAGACAGTAGAATACTCCGGCATAAGCAACCCGACCTGGCAATACCAAGCACCATATCCAAGCTGTGGGTGTCTGTCATGCAAATAATGGGTAACTGGATCGCCTAGTAAGCACGGTAAGGTTGTGCCGGTGCTTGTGCAGATCATGCAGGGTTCTGTCGCAAACGGTCCCGGGCTTAACTCCGAGCTTATGTAGACAATTATAGTGACGTTGCCCAGAACTATGACGTCCACCAAAAGATGGAGACTCATAGTTGAAGATAAGCCCCGTAGAGTATTAAGGGAAATATGAAGGAGGATTTGAAATGTCAATCATCGAGCCGTCGCCCAGAACTATGACGTCCACCAAAAGATGGAGACTCATAGTTGAAGATAAGCCCCGTAGAGTAGTAAGGGAAATACGAAGGAGGATTTGAAATGTCAATCATCGAGCCGTGTAAAAGCCAGGCGTACTCATCTTGCCGTAGACAATGAATAAGACTAACCTTGCAAGAAGAACTGGTGATCGCATTTGACAATGCGGAGAGTAATCTTCTTTAGCCTTCGGGACTTGTAGGCATTAGCAATCTTTGACGAGTGTTCGCCGCAACTTATAGGTTTTCGACAACTCACAAAGACCAATTGCGCCTTTCTCGCCATATCAATGTTCAGAAGAAATCAGGGGAGCCGCATACAATCTAAGCCCATGTAATCTTCACCATCCGCAGCTTTTAATCGCAAGTCGGCTCAGGTAATAATACCAATCGCCCCGACGTGAGTGCGGAAATTTGGCAAATGGGCTACTTCGCCTGTATGGGCCATCCTACGCCATGAAGTTCCCCCTTATCCCTCTCTTCTTAACGTACGAATCGAGGAAGTGGGAGAGGAAGTCTAGGACTGCTAGCAGATATTGCCAAAAAGGTAGCTGAGCCCTCTTACGTTCACGGCGTAGCGAGTACTCTCCAGTAAGAAACAGCGAACTCAAGTAGAACTTTTGGTGGTTCAGGGAAACACTCCGTTCTAAGGGATGCTGTATACTCATACGGGGCACTCTAGCTATTCTTGAGACATGGGAATACCTATTTTGCTAACAGCTTCTGCTTATCGTAATCGTATTGCATCACGGCAAGGAGAAGGTGTAAGTAGTTAAGGTCTTTCCCTGGTATATGGCTTAGTATTGAACTTTGAATGCTTGGTTTAAACTGCATGTATGGCAACATGAAGACTTCCACGTAGCTCCCAAACTTTGCGACGATTTAGCCCTTTTTCTTCCGGGTTGATGTGCTCTTGTTACGCTGTCCAGGAGAGAGACTACCGTAGAGATTGTGAAGCCCAGCGGCTACCCTACCGGAGCTTCCGATCAGTCTTCCAGAGTTTATCCAACGATCTCGGGCTTTCGCGGAGGTGGTAGTTCTGGTAGCCACGGAGAATTCGTCTTGCAACTAACAATCTCGATAATTCTCATGTGCAAATCAACCAAGGTATACTTCGTGTGTCTGCCCGCATAGAACGCTTTCACGAAACATCCCAGTCCGGGTTGTGCTTGACTCTGAGCTTAGACGTTCAATCTCCGGTGTCAACTTCTCCTGCGTGATATTACGAGGCAGGCTCAGTCGCACGCTCAATCGTAAACAACACCCTCCTATCCGTGCTCACCTCCACCCTCCCCCTCAATACATGATTACTCGTACTAACCCTCCCTCCCATCTCCGTCTCCCACCCCTCGACATCCCACTCCAGCCCCTTCGTCGAGATGACCGCGGGCCCATACACTGGGATGATACCTACATTCCTCGTGACCAGTCTCGTTGAAACGTCACAGTGAATCACGTTCGTGCCAGCTTCCAGGATGAACGAGATGCTTGACTCGGAGAAGAGCCACAGGCGAGTAGTGCTGGAGTCGTTGGGATATTTGTACTGCTCGCGGTAGAGTTCGGAGAGGAGACCGAGACCTTGGTCGACGCGGCCGGAGAGAGATCCTAGGATGAGTATATCTTGTTGTTGGTCTTTTTCGGCTGCTGAGGATGTCTGAGTGCGCTGGCGAATGTGCCCTATTGCTTTCCCGAAATCCGTGCTGTATTGATCCGGATCTCTTGAGATTACGACACCTTGGGTTTCGTAGTACTGTCTCACATCTGGCCTCACCGAGTCCAAGTCGCCGTGGATTTCGTTTGGTAGCTAGTTGGATCCATTAGATCACCTTATTGCTGAAAGGTGGTAGGTGCTGCCTCACGTAGTTCGATCTGAGGTGGCTGTCATCATTACCGAAGCGGTCATAGAGACGGTTCGCTCCGCCATCGGCGCACAGATGGTAAGATGTGCTTGCCCATAATTTTCGCACAAATGATAATGCCGGCAAAGGCGTGTTCAGAATTACAAGTGGTGGTTTGGACACATGAGCGGATGTAGAACTATGGAAGAAGTCTAGTGGATTGTATTGATAAGTGCTCATCGTGTTTTCGTCCAGCATCTGCTTTGTAGTCTGATTTAGTCCTCATTCGGAGGAACGGGAAATTAGATATCGCCATCTGTGGCTAAATAATAATGATTTACAGAGTTGAATTGATGATTTCGCGATGTCATCATAGTATAACCCGACCAGCCCGCTTTAGGCGCTTTGAGCGCTGGAGCGCCCATGTCCGATTGTACGAACGCCTACCCATCAGCAATAATACACTTCCCGTCCCAATCGCAAAAAGGGCGTTACAGTGCCCTACGAAAGGGAGCCATAAGCGTAACATCAATATAAACTCATACAGCATAAGCAGGTGGCGGACTCTCCTCCGCGGATCCTCGATCCCAGAATCCACCTCCAGCAGCCTTCTCATCATGCACTTTCTTCGCTATCTCAGCTGCCATTTTCATCATCCAGGCCTGCTCCAGTATGCCTCCTGTTGAAGTCTCCGCGAACGGCAAGGGCGTCGCAGGATGGCCAGCTAGAGATGAGGATGCGAACGATGGTCTCTCCATTGGGTATGATCGCAGGTGCTGAAGTCTATGTGTAGGTCGTGCCCTGCGGTCGCTCAAGGGTTCGCCTTCGTCTGGCAGCTTTCGCGCCAAGTTGTCTTCTGACCGCGGCTTCTCGATAGGGCGCGAAGGAGCTTCCTTCGGTTGTGTTGGCGGCTGGAGCCTTGGTGGACTGTTGCCGTCCTTGTTACCCTCCGGCCCGGTTCGAGCGCGTGACTTGCTCTCTGGTGAGCTTGGCGGCGTCACAAGCTCCCCTTCTTTCTCTGCTGGCGATGCATTGACTTCAGAAGGCGCTGTGCTTGTCGGTGCGGTAGAGCTTCCCGCGCTGACGCTCCCACTGCCATCGTCCGTAGTCTTAGCTTGCCGCAGGTTGATAACCCTGTGTTTGCGCTTTCGCCCTCCGTGCATTCTTGAACGCACACTGTTCGCGCTCAGACCACCGTAACTCGATCCGAAACTGATCAGTGAAGGGCGTGAGGATGCCGTGCCTGACTCACTGCCCTCGGACTGACTATAGATCGAGGGGTTGCTACCAATTGTCGTCTGTAGGCGGGACAAACCAGATGCTGTCAAAGTAGGTGTACTCGTCCCAGTTAAGTCTCCTCTTTCAGACGTGCTAGCCCAAGCACGGAATACGGCATCTCTGATGGATGGTGTGAAAAGCGACAGGGTTTGGTGGGAATCGGTCAAGGCGGCGAGTCGTAGTAGGTTCTTCTGTGAGAAGGAGGCATGCGTCTCGCCGCTCGCATTTAGGGACAGAGAGGAGATATCATTGTCGTCTAGCGAGTTTCCCAACGTTCCTTGTGGGACCTGAACAGGGCTGGCAAGCGGGTCTATGGGTACCTCATCATCATTGTTTGGCGTCTGCCTGGCTTCATCGTCTCGGTCGCAGTACTCTGGTACCCACAAGCGGAGGGACAATCGATGTAGGATTGCGGGTAGATCTTCCATGAACAAGTATCGTAGCTGCCCCTCGATTTCTCGTTGTAGATAATCTCGGACGAACGGTATGGAGTCGAATGTGGAGGACACCTTGAGCGACTCTAAGGGATCATTTCGAAAGACGAGTGTTAGACCCTTTTGACGCGAGAAGACGAGGATGACGAAGCCAGAGAGCCGTATGTCGGACAGCGTGATTTGTAAGGGTATAGTGAGGCCAGAGGCAGCTGCAAGAGGCTGGGGCGATGCGAAGGAGGGCTTTGCGGATAGGTATGTGTTAAGTGGGTTCGCCTGAACTCGTGTTTTCAGTGTCAAGAAGGCGTCGCCGGCGTAGGACATCTTGAATATTCCGCGGAACCGATCCTCAGCCAGATCACCAATCTCCAAGATCTCAAGCTCGGGAGGAACAGATCCCAAATTGAGCTCATTGACAATGATATCGTCGACAATTATTGGCGGTTTTGGGGATTTGTTCAGCGCCGCCGTGAGCATTTCTCGGGCTCTCGAGGAGTCCGCTATGAGCGGCGACCAGTTGAAATTGAACGCCATGCCAGTGTATTAGGTATCGCCTGGTCTATCGACACGGCAAGGAACTCGGATAGGATAGTTGGATTCGAGATTGTGCACAAAACAGCCGTGGCACGCCTACCCTCTCTTTCGCGGCAGCTGACACGGGCCAGCTGACAGCCATGGATCCTGTCCTCCGGGACTCGCAACTGTTGTAGCCTCAATCAAGCTATTTCCTAACGAACGGACTGGGTGCCGCAATGAAGCCTCGAATCGGTATGTATAGGTAAGCTTCTGCGTTGACGCGGTAGTGGGTTGATGCTCCGTTAGGGCGGAAGAGAAGATTGCCCTGCAGTGATGAAGGTCAGACCCTGAAGTCGGAGGCTGTTGCGTTGCTTAGTAATGAAACGTCTTACAATTGAGATCAAGACACAAATAAACGCCCTCTGGTCAACAGGCCTCCATCAAACTGGAAGGAGCTGGATGCAGTTGTACGATACTCTCCTCAGATTCTTCGAGTGGGTTGTCAGTCATCAGATGTGGGATGGCGAGCGCAGGCAACGCCATCCTGCAAGGTCATAGTTGCTGGGCAACAGGAGCGGCATGTGTGTTAAAGAAACCTTTGCAACTTAATATTTGGCAATGCCTCCAATTGTAGAGCTATACTCCGTTACGCTTGAGCAGTTTCGCCATAGGTTCGAAATGGCACTATGTTATAGCTGCAGTGAGTTCAAAGCTTTGTGACGCGCTGTCCATGGAAGCCTCATCCTTCGCCATTAGTTTCCGCACAGCGTCCACCTTATCTTCAATCGACTGCTTCTTGTCTGTCCGTGATCCTACCCGTATGTCCGTCTGTATTCTGACAATGCCATTACCGTGTAGAAGGGTATGGGCTGCTCCGATCACGTGCATCACAGAATCCCACGAACCCTCTATGTGCGTTTAGTCTTAGGGTGCGGTAACAGTATGCATAGAGGGCTTAGAACATACCTAAAGTTGTGCCAGCTGAGTGCATGGAGTACTTCAGCCCGCTTTGCTTGAGCAATCTTTGTACATCCGCTATCTCTTTCGAAACCGACGCGGTTGGTGTTCCAAGCGGGATCAGGCAGAAATCTGCAGTGCATGCTGGGGGAGTAGGTAGCTTCGATATGTCCCCTGAAGCCATGATTGCTGCTTAGTTGTCCTGATCGACCCTAAGTATGCGTGTCGTTCTGTGCTTTCGCCTTGAAGAAAGCCCGGTGTTGCAACCTGTGATGAATGATGATCGGGGCGTTGGGCTTCGTTCCGCACCCCCTAAACCCCGTCGCTCTCTTCGCACGTTTTCAGATTCCTACTAGAGATAGCAGGTATACTACCTAGGTAGTAATAACTTTTCTGCTGAATACAACCTAACTCACCTGAAAAAAGGCGTGTAACTTATAGGCTATTTAACGTAGGTGCCGCGAATAATCCAATATGGAAGAAGCTAGTATATAGGTGAAGATAGGGAGAAGCAGCCTGATAGTTGTTCACTAGCTACTAATTGGGCAAAGCACCCTAGAAGCGCTTTACGCTGACAGGCTGATTGCCAGGCCTACTATGAAATGCATAGTGCTCTGTCGCACATCGCAGCAGTGTTCGAAATGGAGCTGTCAGATCTCAAGAACAGCTCGTATTATTGCCCCATCTATGCAGAATATCCTTCTCCGGCCTCTTGCGTAAGACCAATCCACACCCTTCCGTATCTTTACTAATGGAGCGGCGCCCCATTGTCACCTCTTCTGCGATAACCCTCCACTCGGCCTGCTCCAGGCTGAATACTTCTAGAGACCAGCATATCCGTTCCGCTTGCCCTTCATACATCTGAATCCCTGCAACGTCCCGTGCTGCACTCTGATAAGGACTACACCAAGGTCTTCCTTGCACTGGAGAACAAATTCCTAGTGGTGCCACTGACGACCTTGTCACCGAAGAAGACAGACTTGTCACAACCAATAGTCATGTAACAGCCAATCGCAACTGTGTACGCAGTAGTAGTTGCCCCAGATTTCCAGCAAAGGAACATGTGTGGCTCCATGTGGGGACGATTGTACAATGCCTGTGTGAATTTAGTCATGGCATTTGGCACAAGGCGAGAGGACTGAGTGGGTCGGTCGAAAATACAACGTCCCCCTAATCGCGTCAAGCATTCGATGTTAAGCTCAAGTAACGTCTGTTAAGCCCTCTGAAGGTACTGCCGGCTGAATATGCTCATTGTTTGCCTCCGGGTGGGTTTCGGACGGGTAGCCGAACGTTATGAACTGTTTCCCATCTGCAAGGCACTGTAGAGTTTCTTCAAGCCCAGATTCAACCGGCACGTGGTATCCGTTGTCTCCATCGGAAACCCACCGGAAGCCAAGGGCTGTCTCGATGCTTAACAAATCCTTGGCGTACTTACGCGTCATAGCTTCGGCAATGGCATCGTTCCAAATGGTCGCATGCTCGGCATGTTCAAGCAATCTCTCGCTGAGCGGCGGCCTAATATCATCGAACGACATGCATGACTCTTTGAACGCTTGCCAGGCAATTTTTGGCTCGCCTGCGAGGAAGAGTTGCTCAACGAACCACCGGTCGCCTCGTTGCTTCGCGGACTGGTAATCGAATGGGGCGTCGTCTGGCACAGCCTTCTCGGAGGCTCGAAGCTTGCCTTTCTTCCAAAGTTGCCACTCCGCCAATAACTCATCAATAGCTTTGCAGCGAGCCAGTACAGCAACCCAGCCGTGGTACATGCGCCAATCCTCGCGATCCAGAAATGTCTCCAAATGACAGTCCCTATCCTCGCTGAGGCCAGGAAATCCCTTCAAAACCTGTAGAAGCTCACTCTTCTTCCAGCGTCCGTTCCGGATCTCGCCAAGCCCCCTTTGCCCAATGCTAAATTTTGCAATGACGGATCGAAAATTATTGGACGAAATTTCAAGACCCCGGTCTCTGTGCTCCTGTAGGTAGCGTCTCATTGCAGGTAGGGAACGACTTCTGGCCGCAAATTTTAGCCCTAGTGTGAGCCAATCGTCATCAAGTTTGAGTCCAGCTGATCGAAAGCGTGTAACGATGGTATTGATCGTTGCAAGTATTCGAGGATCAGAAGTCGTTTGCCGTACTCGATACAACGCACTCTGGAAAGTGCTGTAAAGCTTCGCTACCTCAATCGCGGTCTCTCGCCTTTGCATCGCATGGGCAACTACTTTCAGAATATCCCTGGTGTCTTCGCAGTGGTCCAGCTGGTTACGCATGATGCTCCGAAGTAGCTTGGGTCGGTTTACGGTGCCAGCTCGTTCCGCTGTTATATCCACTTCCCGGTCTGCCAATTCCAAAGAACGTGATGCGGAGACTATCTCGGTTTCAGCTTCATCAAAGCCATCTACATCTCCTCCAAGCCCGTAATTGCTCGCAGATTCCAATCCTGAGTCAATGATATGCGGCTCGCTATCCTCTAGTCGCTGATAGCTCTGCTTATGAATGATCATATCATCCTGGTTTTCACTTTGATGCTTTGTTAGAACGTCTACTTGCTCATTGTGTGTATTCGCCGTCCCAACGGACTTTCGTCTTTCGCCACGTCCTGTAGCAACGTGACCTGCGGGGCGGGCCCATGATGGGCCAAGCTTGCCCAAAACTTGCGGTGGCCCAAGCAAGGCGGCTTTAAGAAGATCTATCGGGCTACTGCTTGTTTCCTGCTGGAAGCTCTTCTGTAGTTCCGCGAATTCCTGGGTGGGGAGGAGGTCCCCTTCTGACCGCTGCGCAGCATCAAGGCCTGTCAATCTTCGCTTTTGTGTGGATCCTGGGTAACCACATATCTTCAGTCGGGCTCTTGACAGTGGTAATAGCCTGCAGCAAGCCTCGGAGGCTCGCTGAGCCATGTACATGGAGTCAGCGACACTTTCGAGACACTGACCGACTGACCTTGAACATCTCCGCTAGCGCCGGGAACTCCCGTGCCTACCTACAGACCAAGGCGCGGGAGCAAGTTCGACTTCCAGTGATCCTCTGGCCTACCTCGTTTTCCTAGCTTTCTTGGGGTCCTGGTTCGAGCTGAGACAAACAATGGCAACAACTGCTGCAGAACGCAAGACAGAGACCACGGTTGTGTCGCCAGCAAGGAAACGAAGGTCATCACTCGCGGCCGAGGAGGACAGCAATGAGCCGGTCAAACGACGGTTCATAGAAGCACCTATTTCTCGTGAGGAAAAGGAGCAGGAAAATACTGCAGCGGCGCTGGCTACGGGAGCACCCAATGGCGCATCAGCGACGAGTGAGGCAGCATCTGGTGCCGATAGCGACGGCCCTGCGCAGACCCTATCAGAGAGGAGAGAGCGGTTTAAGGCTCTACAAGCTCGAAACGTACGTTGGTCCCTTTTATCAAACACTCGGCAATCCTCTGATCACATCATAGAATCAATCCCGGAAACAAAACCTCAAAGAGACAGCAGCAGAGACGCAGCGGCTCTCTACCGACCCCGCCCTTCTTATTTCCCTTAACCGCAAACACGCCATAGCCTCGCACAAACTCCTAAAAGCCGACACAGAATCTGCAGGGGAAGACTTCGAGCGCAAACGCGCGTGGGACTGGACGATCGAGGAGAGCGAAAAGTGGGATAAACGTATGGCGAAGAAGGCGGCGCATAGAGAGGATATGGCTTTCCAGGACTACAGGCAGGATGCACGGAAAGTTTACAAGCGGCAGTTAAAAGAGCTGAAGCCGGATTTAGAAGCATATGAAAAGGAGAAGATGCAGGCGGTGCAGAGGGCTGCTGCGAATGGAGGGTTGGAGATTGTCGAGCTTGAAGGCACAGGGGAGCTGGTGGCTGTTGATCAGGAGGGGAAGTTCTACTCTACCGGGGATGGCAATACGGACTTCGTCGACCAGAAGCCTGATCGAGCTGCTGTGGACCGATTAGTGGAGGATCTCAGGAAAGCGGAGCAGGTGAGATTAAGGAAGAGAAGGGAGAGGGGAAGGGACCAGGCTGGAGAGGATGGCAACGTCACCTATATCAACGACAAGAACAAGGTGAGTGGCGGCTGTTTCGAGGTATACTATTTCCAAGGTCGACTGACGCTTTTGGCAGCAATTCAACCAGAAGCTGGCGAGGTTTTACGACAAATACACTGTGGATATTCGGGAAAGTTTCGAACGTGGGACAGCGATATAAAAGGAGGAGCGGACTGTACAGCCCATACAACGGAACAGTGCTGCGCCTTTACACCATTATTCCTAAAACCAGACTTGGCCAGTAATGGACACCTTCCGCCCTTATCAACAGATCCGAATCATAACATACCTCTCCTCCAGGCCTTGTTGGCTAGGACTTCGATCTCCGCTGTCTCTACAACACCTTTTACCTTGTCGTCGCTCAAAGCTTCTACCACCGCCTCAGCCACGGTATCCGCCTTAAGAGGTTTCGTCCCTCCGGCTCCCATCAGCCAAGTCAGCCTCCCTCCCGTCAATGAATTTACACCAGCCGCCACCATCGTAGCATATGCTAATGGCACGGTGAAGGAACGTGAAGAGTCGTATAGGAAGCCAGGACGGACGAAGATGGACCGCAGGTTTGGGAAGGAGGATGAGATTGTGGATTCGGCTTCCCGCTTGGTGCTTATATACCGTTGGGGAAGGATCGGCGCTCCAGCCGCAGCAGAGATGTAGGCAAAGTTTGGAACTTTTGCGCGCGATGACTCTTGCGCCAGTGTGATAGCTTTGGGGCGGTCAGCAGCACATACTGGATGTCGAGATAGTAGTTCATACCAGAGTCCCTATTGATCAGCTCGTAGGTCAATTGCCCATCGTTCTCCATAGGTACGAGGTCTTCGCCTTCTTTCCTCTCCAAAGGGTTTTGTGATCCTCCCTTAACTGCGCTGAAGGCGCGCTTCAACCCACTATAAAAGGGCTCTTTGCCTTGCAATACACCCTTGTAGTCTGCTTCAAGCAAGATGCCCATACTGTGGACCACGGCGTCGGCGCCATTTAGGTGAGAGGTGTAGGTGCTGGGCTTCAGAACGTCGCCTTTGGCCCAGTGGACGGATGTGGACCATGGCGGAGGAGTGGCCGAGGACGATACGGAGGACCATGTTGGCTCACCGGAGCGGCTTGTAGCGAGAGTTAGAATCGAATGGAATAGGACAAAGCCAGACGACGCTGGAATGTCTCGGAGACTTTTCGATCTACCTTATGGAAGTCACATCCCATCCGCGAGCACAAGCGGCCTTGCATATCCTACTTCCTAGTTTGTATAAGCAGTTACGTTCTTTAAGTTACAGCAATTGCCCTCCTCCAGCACTGACCTAGAAACCCATTGCCTCCACAGACAACAATCTTCTTCTTGACAGCGGACGCCATTGTAGAAGCTCGACTTTCGACATCGCAGCCGCAGCTAACCAGCTCTTGGACGTCATCATCCTTGCAGGGTCGGATTTCGGTCATAGAATACTCCGGCAATCCTTGGCTGCCGCAATATGGAGCGCCGCTCAAATCGAGTTTCAAGGCCGAGTTACAAATACTTATCCTCATGTGCGCAGCAGAGCATGAGGAGCGATTGTTCAAGCCTAAACTAATGCGGTGTCAGTAACGCTTGAGGACCAATATGCGAGCATTACCAATGGTGTAAATCTCTCAAGCAGCCCAAATCACGTTGAAACCCCAGAAGCAGATGGCTCGACCCATGGTCCGACTGTCAATATTTCCACACCTGGTCGCTTAAGAGGCTCAGCATCACTTAGTGGTCTGTTCCCTTCTCCTCAACACCATCGATATCTTAGTATTCTCCAGTAGGTGTCACAGCGCGCTGACACCATGCCAGCGCCATCTCTAGGCAAGCGTATCCATGTAAGACTATGGATCCATCGGCTTCATTATCATGCCCTAACTGCTGCTAGAACAAATCCATTACTCGGCCCTTCATTATCGGCTCTCACGCCTGGGTGCTCGATGAAGAGACCCGCAGCAAGCTCGCGGATCCTAAACATACTCATGGCTGGAAAGTCTTCCTCCGCTCGCCGGAGGGCCTACCCTGCCCCTCATGGTGGTTGAAGAAGGTTCAATTCAAGATCCACCAAGACTACAACAACCCACTGCGTACCTGCGAAGAACTCCCTTTTGAAGTGCAAGAGACAGGATGGGGAGAGTTCGACGTCGAAGTCCGCCTCCATTTCATCGACAAGTCTGGCGAGAGAACGGCAGCGAAAAAGACATTCCGCCTCAAACTCCATCCTTATGGAGACGATGGGCAGCAGAAGATGCAAGTAGACTCCGGGAAGGTCGACTCTGAATTTCTCGAGCAAGTGACCTTTGAGGCGCCGTATGAGGCTTTCTTCGACCACATGACGAACGAAGCACAATTCGATACTGCCACTAATAAAGACGGGTTCGCGGAGACGATTAAGGGGAAGGGAAAGGGGAAGGCGAAGGGAGGCAGCAAACAGGCCAGCTTGGGTGGGCGGAAAAGCGGCGCGGGTCAGACCAATGGTGAAGACGTGGAGGAGCGGAGCTTTGATTTGCCGGAATATTCGACGCCCACGAACATCTACAGCAAACAGACGGAGCGGGCACTGCTTGATGTCCTCAGAGCTGCGCAGCAAGAGACCGATAAGCATGCAAAGGAGGCCAGGGACCTATTAGCTATGAAGGAGGCGGAGCTTGAAAAGCTAAAGGAGCAGAATGGTGGTGTGATTCCGCCTATTGGGGCGATGAAGAAAAAGTAGTATTGCCCGGCGTCGCGAATGGAGCATTGATATATTGGAAATCGTTTTCACAAGAGGTTTTGGCTATGGACTGCTGGACATGATCTTCGATACTTTGGTGAAGCACAACAGGCCATACGCGAAAATCACTAGCTACAATCATCAGCCAGCGCTCCGAGTGGTGAAATGCACAAACCAGCCCGCGTATCATGACAGAGGATTATTCAGACTATTGCTACCAAAGCTTAGATAGTGGTTGCTGGCTTCGCGAGCGTATCAAGTACATCGGTATCCGATATAGCATATCTGTTCCTTTGACCACGCATCTATGTCTGAGGCGGTTGGCTCGGAGAGCTACCCTACTCGAGCACTCAGTTGACATGTGGAGTAGGGTTCGTGAATATAACCGACATCTTTGAAGTCATGGGGTTGGTACCGTTCCAGGAAGATAGCCATGGCACGAGATTGGACTGTGCATGTCCCAACTATGTGCATCAGCATATTCACTTCTCTGAATGGCTTAAGGTCACGTCTTCGCTCGGCAGACCTATGGGCAAGGCAGGTCTAACTATATACTTATATTCTATAACTTCGCTTTTGCGTCATCGGAGCCCGTCTGTACCGTTGGCAGGGCCAGCTCGCTTGTACATAGTATAAATGTGTCCTCCAAGCTCGGAACCCTATGCTTATGGTTCACTTCCTGGTAATCCTTACTTGCTAACATCGCAGCGAAATGGTTTATCGAGGGATAGTGCGCTAAAGCAATCTCATCCCACTCCTTCACGCCCTTTGGCGTCGACGAGCACTCCACTACGCTCCCGACTATCTTCGCGTTGCCTCCATGCCGTGATCCAATGGATTGCGCAAAAGCTTTGCCGTATTTGAGATACTCCTCTTTCTTGCCGGGTTTAAAGGCGAGCAGATTGAGCATTGACGCGGCACCAGCACCTGGTCCTTCTTTGCCGAATTGCTGAACCCACTTTTGCAGTTCCGGCGAGAGCTCCAGTGACTGGGCGGATTGAGCCATCTTTGGGTCATCCACCGCTTGTTTATCTAATGCAGGGACGTTCTTTGGATTTGGATGGAGTAGTTTCTGATTTCGTTCGGCGAAGCCTTTGGTAATGGCTGATGGGACGCCGGCTTTGACTCTCCACTGTGCCCTAACCATAGGATTGAGCTCATTGGGCAGTTCTGTGTCGGCGCCGTATATGAGGAGAAGATCCCATGGCGGATCTTGCTTGAGGAGCGGGTCGACGGATATCTTTGTGGGTGTGATTATCCATCGGATTACTTTGCTTACGACGAGAGGAGAAGGATGAGACTGGTTGACGGCAGCAAGGAATTTGGGGAGAGGAGCGGTAATGGCGAGGAGATAGAGTGTGCAAATCGGCATGATTGATAATGCTGATTTGTGGTTAGTGGAGTTTCAGGCAAATACGTTTGGAATGACAGAATATCAAAGCAACGTCTATGAATTGCTTCTCCTCCCACTACTGTACTGGCACTGGCTTACCGAGGCTCCCTAGTTAGCCTACCCCACGTTTTGCGGCAAGCCACCCGCAATCTCACCTCCGGTCTTCCCTCCTCCACATCTAAAGTCTAAGGATCATCGTGAAGCAGCTTAGCACACTGCCTCAAGTAACCTTATAGCTGTGAACTTAGACCATTGAAATCTACGCAGGCGGTGTTTATTCGAAGCATTCACTGCGAAGTTAAGATTCTGTTGAGATCCCTCTCATGGTAGGCAAGCAAGCTGGTCGACGAGGCGTAGACTTCGCCTTCGGAGCCAGCCAAGCACCAGATGAGCGGGAGCCTTTACTCGCCCGCGAGGAAGGTGAAGAACCGGCTGATCAAAACGCCTGTCTGTCACGTCAAGTCAATGGGGAGTCGTCTGGACTTACAGACCCTCATGATGGGCTTCCCGTCTACGGTACCATACACAGAATCCGTAGGGACCTTGTTTCAAATATCGAAGAACCGTACAGTCTCGACCAGCTGAATGGACCTCGACTGAATTCCGCAATTGTACGGCCGTTAGTGGACGAGTTATATAGCATGCATGATGTCTCCGTAGGTACTTACAACTCTCCACGGATGGTTCTACGGTGTGATGGATTTCTGATTATGTGATGATTTAGTATTCTGTCTACTTGTCAATCGGATGAAGTTTCTATGGGACCGCTCCTCCCACTCGCACCATCAAAGCGTAAACCTGAGTCGGGCGAACCTTTGCGAGCTTTTAGCTATTAAAGTCCTCAGAAAATTCAATGAGGACAGCCGGGGGCCAAAAGGCTTACAGCTCCTTTCAAATGTGCTCGTCGCCGGCTTTGAACCCTTCCAAAACGCGCCGGAAGAGGTACTCCAGGAGAATAGCCACGCTGGCTATAGGGCGCAGCACAAGAAGAGCGGCTTCGAAAAGAGGTTTACGGCGTTGGAGGTCGCGATATTATCTGACAGCAAGCAGTTTCTCAGCTCATCGGCTTGCCAGAGGGTTGTCGATGCAATCTACGTCGGGAGGATTGTGTACACGCCTACGTCCTTCATTGCTATTATACCAGACCATTACAAACACCAGCCGATATCTTTGTATGATCCTCGGAAGGCCTCAATACTCAATCAGTACCGGCTTATCGTCCCGCGCACTCGCAATTTCCTCGAGGTTGGGCAGTTCATAATCTTGCTTGCCCTCTACTTCCTTGTTCTAGGTCATCGCCCTTACGAAGGGAGATGCACCGTGTACGAATATGTCTTCCTAGTTTACGGTTTTGGCTGGGTACTTGACCAACTCGCTAGTATTCTCGAGCATGGATGGGGAGTCTACACACAAAATCTTTGGTCATTCCTAGATGCAATGTTCGCGATAATCTACACAATCTATCTTGGGTTCCGCATACATTCTTTAATCTCGAACAGCATCTGGTCCGGCGAGCAAGCCCTGAATGTGCTTTCCATGGGAGCGCCGATCCTCATTCCTCGGCTCGCATTCAATTTGATGTCCGAGAACATGCTGTTTGTGTCTTTGCGAGCAATGATGGCGGATTTCACCTTCCTGTCCGTACTAGCCGTTTGGTGCTTTGCAGGCTTCCTGTTTGCCATGCGGTGGCTGAGCGATGGCAAACACGGATCCATCACGATCTCGAAGTGGATGCTGTGGGTTTGGTTCGGCCTTGACGGCACTGGTATCCAGTCGTCTGTGGATCTCCATTGGCTGCTCGGACCAATTCTAATGATCGCTTTCGCTTTACTCGGAAACACGCTGTTCCTCACTATTCTTGTGTCGATGCTGAGCAACACCTTTGCGAGCATCGTCGCGAACGCCACTGCAGAAATCCAGTTCCGTCGCGCAGTCCTCATTTTCGAAGGTGTCAAATCCGATGCAATCTTCGCTTATCAACCGCCATTCAATATTTTGGCCCTGTTCTTTATGCTCCCTCTCAAGTTCATCGTCTCACCTCGACTGTTCCATAAGGTCAACGTCGCTCTTGTCCGCATCATCAACGGACCGTTACTGCTTCTGATAAATGCTTACGAGAGACGATATCTATGGAAGAAACCGCGACGCAAGGAGCTTTTTGCCAGTGCACCTTCGTTTTGGGACTTTTCTCGTTTTTGGGCGCACGGAGACATCCAGGCTGTATTCGAGACTGAGCCACCAGGCCACATCTTCGGTGAACGCTCGGAAGAGCAAGGCTACAATGCACGCTTCTGGACGGAAGACATCTACAACTTGGATGGTGGACCACGCAGAGCCTCCGTAGCAAGCGTCTTGCAGAGGAGGCAGTCAAGGAAGGAGTCGGTATTCCCGGAGAATATGACAGGCCAAGTTACGGACTTACTGAATGATCATGCGGGCAGTAACAGTCATATTAGGGATAAGCTGGTAGCGCTAGAGAGATCAGTTGGAAAGATAGAGAAGATGCTGAAGCGTGTGTGCGCAGAGTTCGGCGATGACGAACTGGTAAAACGAAAGGCGGGGCGAGACGACGAAGATGAGTCGCTGGAATAGGCTCACGGCTGCTGCTAGTCCAGCGGTTTCAGGGCGTGAAACTGTGATATAGCACGGCTCATCTACTGGAGGTTGGGATGACGAAATGTAACGGCCAGAGTGTCTCTGATATTTCAGTAGTGGAGGGCTATCGTACAACTAGTGCGGTCCAACGACCCAGAGGGGGCCTCAGTATTAGTGTGCCTAATTTCGTGGAATCACACAGCGAGTGAATGGGCATTAGGGCTCAGATGCCCATGGGCTGCGCATTGGTGCTGCGGGGCGGACTCCCTGCACTCAGATGCTAGAACCTGAGAGCCGCCCTGCCTGAATCCTCCTTAAACCATGCCCTGCGGCGGAAGCTCAGTTACTCAGGTCGCTGAGGGCCCCCTGGTAAAATTTCCCTTGACCTCTCATTTGAGACTCGTTTTCAAACTCCGTTTTCACGGATATACGTCGGCCAGAAGATCATCCTTCATCCATCGCATTTCTCCTAGCACTGATGCCCAGTTCCATTCTACATGCCTCGCTCTCTACCCACTGCGAAAGCTACGGTTTACACTCAAGAACAAAGCTATAAAGTAGCCTCGTGGTAGTCCGGATCTCCCAGAAAAGCCATGCTATAGACGAATGTCTACAGTATTGGGCTAGGGCGCCGTCATAAAAGAGCGTATTGCTTGTTGCGGTTCTCCCATAGGGTGTTTGACTAGGATAAAAGCGCAACACTGCAGCAGGGATTTAGGACTTTCTTTGACAACCCATTGATCTTTAACTTCCTACAGCGAGCTTCTTCTCATGCATTGTACGATACAAATTCTATCAGCTATGGAAACTTATGGTTGTAGATCGGTGCAGTATAAAATGTTGGCTACCTACTCATTTTCATAGCTACCTAGGTAAGACGTATGAGTGATGGCTGCCTTCCGTACGCGCCGACCGGCATCTTCCGCGAACGGCGACCGTTGGCGGTTGCAGTGAACCGCACCGCATGCCATCGATACCTAAACAAAGAATATGACCATTTGCTAAAGCGGCTTTCAAACTAGGAAACGACTTGCCACTACGGAACACTATCTAACGCTTCTACCGTCATACTAACGAGGGTTAATAGTTGTACAGCATTGTATTAATAATCTTGAAGCTTCATACAGCGCTCTGTAACTATCTGTAACACCTCGTCTCGACTCTGGTCCGCCCTGAGCCTCGCTCACCAACTTTTGCGACTGGCTTTGGCACGCACTGTTCGCCGAAACCGCACCTGCCTTCTCACATCACGAAATTGTCCGCTGTAACGACTGTGCACGGCAGCGCATAGTGTAGCTTCGAAGGACGTATTCCTCCGTCACATAGGAAGCCAAAGCTGCCGATCTTCCGGAGTCGTCCACGCAGCTCTGCGAGATGGTGAGAGACGACCGCTTTGTCTCCGCAACTATGTTAAAGAGGTGGACCGATTAGCCCATTGATCTCCCGAATACTTGCTAGCTCTCCTGCGAGAAACGCCTCTCAACCTCATCCACGTCTCTACAGCCGACAATCTCACTTCCTCCTCGAGTTCCCAATCTTAGCCGCAATGGCACCGTCAAATGCTTACATCAGTGGCCAGCTACGGCAGCTGGTCTTCTACCACCTTGACAACAACCTCTTAGACAACGCGCTATTTGTGGCTGGTCGACTTCACGCCCTGGAACCTCGAAATGCAGACACGGTCCACTTACTCGCCCTATGTTACCTCCGCCTCGGTCAGTACAGAGCGGCGTACGACTACAGCAGAGCCGTTGGCTCACGTGGCTCGCACTTGGGTTGCTCATACGTATTCGCACAAGCTTGCTATTCACTGGGAAGAAACGTGGAGGGAGTGAGTGCGCTGGAGCGGGCGGGAGGACAGTGGCAGGCATCCAGCAGCTGGAGTGAGTGGGAAATACCCGGGCGTAGCAGAGAGCTCTGTCTCATAAGACCGGTGATTTGGGCAGCATTGACAATGCGCAGGCAAGCATCTTGAGACGTCAAGGCGACACATACCCGACGCTCCGGCCGTTTTATGTCTGCTGGGAAAACTATTAAGCGCCCATGGGGACACCAGACGGTCCATCGCATGTTACTCCGAAGCTGTGCGGCTTAATCCTTTCATGTGGGACGCATTCATTTCTCTATGCGATAACGGTATGTCACTTGCTGTTCTGCACACATCAGTCTAATATATACTAGGTGCTAATGTGAAACCATCGAATATCTTTCGGATGACCCCAGAGATGATGTCCTTTCTAGGCAATTCAGTAGGCTCGAACATAGCAGCAGAAGAGAAGCCGTACCAACAAGTCCCGCTACAAGTTCAGGTCAACAGCAGCAAGGCAACTGTTGCCACACCTACCAATAATCCATTTCAAGCAGATACAAGAATGATCAGCGCTGCTGGCGGTAACCCAGCCGGTATAAATATTGCAAACAGGATGAACGGCATGCTTCCTGCAAGGAACGCCGTAGCAAATACCACCACCGTTGATACTCCCATTGGATTTGGCAACCCCCAAGATAATGATATCATGATGGATGAGGCCTCTGTAGCTTCGCGACTGCCGGCTAAGCCTGCAGAGCCACCTGACGCTCCCTTGCGAAAACCGCGAAGCAAACAGCCTCTGGGTTATGGTGCGGAGATGGAACCTCCGAAGTACATGCAACCTGCGCCAAGAGTTAAAATGGATTCAGCTTCAGAGACAGATGAGGCTAGGGTACCAAGCCGAACCTTGACAGACCCAGCGGAAGACGTGGAAAGAGAAACTGCGGAGATCCATAAAGTAAACCACCCCGCAATCAGTCACAAGAGGACAGTCTCTGGTCATCAATCGCAAAACAGCTCATCGATGGGTCCGGAGCCCGCTTTAGTACCACAACGAAGAAGTGTACGACTGTTCAACCAGATAAGACCTACGGCTAGCAAGTTTGCTTCAGGAGCTGGAACGCTCGGCACGAAGGAGGGACGAGAAGTAAAGAAGGCCAGAGCTACCGGCGCCAGAGGGAGAACAGCTAGTACTTCCACAGTAGGCAGGATAGTAAGCGGGAACAGAAAGCCGATAGAGCATTTTGAGCCGGGTAGTAAAGAAAGTCGAGCACTAGGTGCCGCAAGTACCATCTCCTCCACCACTTCGCAAAAGCAGGGAGGTCATTCTGCAGCAGCACAGCCGCCCCCTCCAGCACCGCCAGTGGGGACAGATTCGACGGGCGGCCGATCTCAGGAAGCGCTGCAGTGGATTCTGAACCTCTTCGCTGCCCTTGGCAATGGGTATCTTGCATCGAGTCGTTATCGCAATCAAATCGCACTGAAGTACTTCGAATCAATACCGTCAGCACAGAAGGAGACGCCTTGGGTTCTTTCTCAATTAGGCAAAGCATATTATGAGCAAGCTTCCTACAGGGATGCTCAAAGATACTTCAGCAAGATACGGAAACTGGTGCCTTCACGAACAGACGATATGGAGTTGTACTCAACTGTTCTCTGGCACTTGAAGAGTGATGTAGAGTTGGCACATTTGTCCCATGAGCTCATGGACGTTGACAGACTGTCACCTCAAGCATGGTGTGCGTTAGGCAACTCCTTTTCTTTGCAGCGCGACCACGATCAGGCAATCAAGTGTTTCAAGCGGGCAACGCAAATCGATCCGAGCTTCGCATACGCATATACCCTGCAAGGTCATGAGCATGTTGCCAACGAGGAATACGATAAGGCCCTCCAAGCTTACCGGAGCGCCATCGCGTCTGATCATCGCCACTACAATGGGTGGTATGGCCTTGGCAAAGTATATGAGAAGCTGGGCAAATATGATAGCGCGGAAGAACACTATAGGTCGGCAGCGTTGATCAACCCGACAAATGCAGTGCTTGTAGTTTGTATTGGACAGGTACGCGTAGTTGCTATAGCTTCAAGTTTACGGCAAACTGACAACATGGCTAGGTGCTGGAGAAGATGGATCGGTTAAAGAGTGCATTGCACCAGTATAAGCACGCCTGCGAGCTTGATCCGCGGTCCGCACTTGCGCGGTTCAAGAAAGCGAGGGCGCTTATGAACCTGAAATGCCCTCAGGAGGCTTTAACCGAGTTACTTGTCCTGAAAGATCTAGCACCTGATGAGGCAAATGTGCACTTCAACCTGGGACGCCTCTACGGGATCATGGGCGAGAAGGCGAATGCGATACGGCACTATACGATTGCGCTTAATTTGGATCCAAAGGTTTGTCACGTCTAGTAGCCGGCTAAGTGACTGGAAATGCTAACGCAGCGCAGGCTGGACAATATATCAAAGAGTCCATGGAAGCTTTACACGAGCCTGTGGATGTCGAGTACGGCGACGATGCGATGATGTGATCAATACCGCGGACCGACATTTACTTCCTTGTACTTTGAATCCAAAAGTATCCCCCCTTTGTTTTCAATTGTGGACTGTCGCGTGGATGGCCTGCTTTGGCGGGCATTGCATTTGCATGGAGTTGGCTCTGTCGCTCAATGATACCATGATCAGTCTCTGCACGGACGGGTGTGATGAATAGGTTCAATAGCGGTCGTCGTGGGCGTTTGGACGGATCGCATTTGGATAAGGTGTTGGGGAGAAGCCAGATAGCCTTGAAATGGCTATGGGGAGGCTGTCTGCGTCCAATAAACACTGATTCTATGCTGCTTCAGCAATGGATGAGTTTACACTTCAACCATTTTCAGGATCCCGGCAGCTTTGCGTCTTTTGTCCCGCAAATTGAGCATAAGTGTTTAAGTGTTCGTCGTGGTTGTCCTCTAAAGTCACACAGTAGCACCGAGGCACAAAATCATCGGACACATCAGATTTCTGGACGTTTGCTACTTTCCCATCTTTACTTTCCGCAATCACCACGTCAGAGCGCAAATGAACCAGCTGCCGCTTGAACTGCTGTAGATAGCCCTTGTATATTAACATGGACACTTGTCCACTTCTTTTGGTATCAGCGTGCAAAATTGCCCTTGTGCCCCGCTAACACCGATAACTCCTCGCGAATCTACTTCACATCAATACTTGGGTTTGGAGAAGGGCATTGGCTCCTCTTCTTCTGCACCTATTATGCACTGGACGTTACTCTATCTCTCCTACTTCCTCGCCTTCTTTTGGGGCCTGACCCTAGCGCTGCTCGCTCTTTCTAACGTGCTTCCGCATGACAAGTACATTCCCATAATCCAGCTTTCTTCCGTTGCTCCGTTCTGTTCCCTACTGAGACCACAGTAGCTGACTACTCTCCTCTCGACCAGAACACCCGGCCGTCTCTCCTCCTTCGCAGCTCGACTGCTTGCCTCCTGGGGCGCCCTCATCTTCAGCGCCTGCTACGGCGTTATCGCCAGTGCCGTCCTGCGCATCGTCGAGTATACCGCTGTACCAAATGCGGCTGGACTGAGCCAATGGACAACGGGGAGGATTTTCAAATGGATCATGTGGTATCTTACAGGGGTGCGGTTCGTGATACAAGGGGAGGAGTACCTCAAGACTAGGCCGGCAGTGTTTGTGGGCAATCATCAAACGTGAGTGCCCGACTCCGATGCTGGAAATACTGGGGGAGGCCATGGGGTCGACCTGAGGACATGACTGCTACGGAGGGAGCTATGGCAAGGAGGAACTTTGCGACGAGCCAAAATGCAAGGAGTGAAAGCTAGCATTGAGAACCAAACGATGCTGACTGCCTGGCTCACAACAGTGAGCTCGATGTCCTCATGCTTGGCGCCATCTTCCCTCCCTACTGTAGCGTCAGTGCAAAGAAGAGCTTGAAATACACGCCATTCTTAGGCTGGTTCAGTACGTACTCCTCCCGACTTGAGCCCAGCAGCTCCAAAATCCACATCACCTTCCTTGCAGAGCACCTTGGCCTCCCTTCGCTGACCTATCCTCCTTCTTCAGTGACCCTCAGCAAAACCATCTTCATCGATCGGGCCAATCGCGCCACAGCCAGAGCCGCCTTCGAAGGTGCTGCAGCCCAAATGCAACGCCTCGGACAATCCGTCTTCATATTCCCAGAAGGTACTCGTTCGTACGCTGCCACCCCGGACCTGCTGCCGTTCAAGAAAGGCGCGTTTCATCTGGCGGTGCAGGCAAAGGTGCCGATTGTGCCTATAGTGGTTGCAAACTACAGTAACGTGCTGCATGTGCAGACGCGGACGTTTGAGAATGGGAATATCCCGGTTAAAGGTACGCAACGAACCCAATGATGCACATCACTGTCTGCGATAGGTCGGGAAGGGGGCACTCAAAGGGAACTCGAAATAAACGCGGAAAGACTTGGGGTCTTCGTAAGAAAGGCGGTATTCTGACTGTTGCATTGTCACAGTGCTGCCACCAATACCGACAAAGGACCTCACTCCCGCGGACGTCGATGACCTTACGAAGAGAGTGCAGAAGATGATGCAGGAAGAGTATGTGAGAGTCACGGAGCTTGCTAGAGGGCAGGGCATAGCCATGTCGGAATCACAAGCGAAAGAGGCTGATGGGAATGCGACGATAGCAACAGGAGCGGAATATGGCAGGGAAGACGGTCATGTCGTATCAGCACTATAGTCAAGCTCACAGCCGGGAGGTGCTGGATCGTTCAGCTTCGGATGGGGCTCCCAATGCCAAAAGTCTTGCAACAAAGGACATTACAGAGGAAGAATGACGGATTATGAGATAGGAAGCTTTTCAAGAGGGCCATCGAATGCAAGAGAAGGTCTTATTCATAGCATTTTTATACCTAACGATAGCGACATTGGACAACACATGTAGAGCGTACAGAAATAGAATGAAGAGCTGAAACAAGTTTGCAGAATCAATATGCGATCCAGAAGCTCTAAACACCGATACTGGCAGTTTTCACACCCCCCACTACAGCGATGACATCATGGGTGTAGATATGCTGCAACGTTCGACAACAAATTCGTAAATACTTTCCAAAATCAACACCTCGAAATCACGCCCATAATGCTGACGACAGACCTGCACGGCAATCTCTCGCTCATCACTGGCGCGACAGGCGGGATTGGCAGAGCGACGGCTTCTGCGCTAGCCGGGCTGGGGTGCGATATCGCTGTGCATTATAATAAGAATGCTGATGGAGCGGAGGAGCTGTGTCGGACGTTGAGAGATAAGTACGGGGTCATGGCCGAGGCGTTTGGCGCGGATGTCGAGAGCTATGATGAGGTTAGTTGAGAATGTCGTGCTTGATCATCACGTATGAATATAGAGAATTGAGAGACGTCCTTGTTGAGTGAAGGAAATTGCGAGGGGAAGCAGGATAGGAGAGGCAAAGGTCTGGGGCTTGCAGAAAGAACAGTGGCTGGATGTAGAATTCCACGGCGGATGCTGAGGCAGTCAGCACCACCAGGATGGTATTGATATAGTCCAAGGGATACAGACGAGTAAAGCGACGGGCCCTAGCTAACTTTCTTTGTCTTGTGCCAGGTAGGTTCTCTAGAAAGTATGAGATGAAGTCTGCAGGAACAGACATGTCTTCATGATCATACCCCAATGTGTAAAAGTCATAAGTATTTAAACTCAGGGGAAGGCCTCCTTGCAGGTGGTCGCCGAGTCAAAAACCGAGTACAAAAACATGCCGACCGTTCCTTTTTCTGTACTTTACACGCGAAAAACTGATCTGGCCTCCTCTTCTCAGGTGCGCAAACTCCACGCCTCCGTAGTCTCCCGCATGGGCCACCCAACCATCCTCTTCAACAACGCCGGCACAACGCTTTCCAAGCACGGCATCAAGTCCGTATCGGAAATCAGCATCGAGGACTTCGAACGCACATGGCGGACTAACTGCGGGAGCGCGTATCTGCTCACGCAGCTATGTCTGCCGGAGATGGAGAAGCGCGGATGGGGCAGGGTGGTCTTCTGCAGCAGTGTTGCTGCTTTTACGGGAGGTGTGGTGGGACCGCACTATGCGTGAGTTCTCTTTTATTTTGTTGGTGGAGTGCTGGTACGTTGCCGCCGGACGAGGACGACGAAGAGGATAGCCGACACTGGGACATAGAGGGCCCCCGATGATGGTGAGTGACGGCAGGCTGATGCATTGTACCATGACAATCTAGATCTTCGAAGTCTGCAATGCATGGACTCATACACTGGCTGAGTCAATACTACGGTCCGAAAGGCATCACAGTAAATGGAGTCGCGCCGGCTCTGATCGAAGATACGGCGATGTTACCGGGAAACAGGGAGGGGCTGGCCAAAAGTACGTTCTCCATCCGCAGTCCTTGAGATTTTTTTTCGGTTTTGAAGTTGCAGGGCTCTGTCCTATCTTGCCTGTGGCTCTCCGGCTAGATATTGAATTCGTAAAGCCCTGAAGCTAACAGTGATGTTCAACCAGAGATCCCAATCGGTGTGCTGGGTAGACCGGAAGAGATTGCGGAGACGGTGCTGTGGATGGTGAAGACGGGATATGTAACTAACAAAGTGGTCGGTGTGGACGGCGGTCTGTTCGCGCAGTGATCATACCTATATCACAGTTACTTGTACATATTGCGCTTGCTTGACCTGAAAGGTGAAATAATCGAGCTCTCGAGGTGTATATTTTGTGTTTTCCTTTTCTTCCGCCTTGGGAGGGGCCTTCGGATACAGCCAATATGTTAGCGCGGAAAACAACCAAGGCAAAGCTATGGTTCCTGAAGCACTGCCAATTCTTGAAGCTGCTGTGAGCTGGACAGCTTCGATCCCATCTGAAATGTTGTGCTGTTCGTCTCCCGTATTGGTTATGATAAACCACGGATTTGTGCCGAGAAAATTGCATGACATCGAAGCTGTCCCGGACGTTAACGGTACCATGCGGCATCCGGTGAGGTCAAGGCTCTGTAGCTTGAAGACTCGTAAACAGTGCCATCATGTCCGCGTTTGAGCGTTGCGCTGTGTGCTTGGGCAATATTCCTAAAGACGGAGAGTCTAATGTGAGTCTCGTTGCCGGTGCTAAGCTATTCAATAGTGCTAAAGGCACGACCTGAAGACAAATTTTGGGGTAACCGCCAATACTAGCACGTTTCGATAAGTAACCCGGTTAAGTAAGCTGATAGATGTCAAGGAGACTGACCAGAGGGATATCCGTGGGTTTTACTGACGCACTAGGAAGTCTCGAGAGAAGTAGATGAGAGCTGGATCTACAGCCTCGGTCAAATGTTTGAAGTTCAGCTGCATATTTCCAAAGCTCCAGAGGGAGTGAGACACCGTTCTTGACTTACGGGATCAACGACGCAAGCATTAGTAGAATTTAATGCTTAAAGTCTCGATCCGACCAAACATCTCACGTCTTTTTACTCCCGACAGAACTCATAGGGTTGTCCATTATACATGACATAAAACGTCTCTGCGGTTACCGTAGCTGTTTCAGTTATTTCGGGAAGGTCCGCACCGTGAGCTTCACAGATTGACAAAATGTGACAGTCTAGCCGGCGCTTCTACTTCAAAACGCATGGATTCAGGACAGAGGCTCCAAACCGGGCAATTCTTCGTATGCATGGCCCCAACAATGATGATACGGTCCTGTAATACTTGAAAATTCTGTTGGGATTGCCGTACCAAGGATCAAAACATGCAGTGTCTTGTACCGGACGTTGGGACAATCAGGCTGCAATAATCAAACATGACCCTCTGGAGTTAATCTTTTGGTTTCCTGTGAAACTGCCTAATGCAAGGATTCCGACAAGGCAACAGCCACGGTGCGACTTTCCCTTCGATAGCTACTTTGCCTCTCAAAAGCACGGGACTCCCTGGGATGATGGATCATGCAGCACGTTTTCGTCCATTCTGCAGGAAGAGCACTGCTGCATTCAGCGACTTGGCATCATCTCCGAACCTCGTATCAGTGAGACACCGGTAGCGGCACACCATTTGTTTTAGATGTACTTCGGCCGCTCTCTTTCTGTTACACTGCATAGATTCGATATACTGTGCATGTCCAGCCGAACTACGGACTCAGTCTTTCCAAACTCAAATAATCGGGTGTTGCAGGAGCTATACCTAAATTCAAGGAATTTGATATAGGGGCAAGGATGCTGAGGTAGTGTAAGTTAATTGCAGGGTACGACGGATTACTAACGTTGGCCACGAGTTTACCATCCGGCGGGACGGTTCCCTACGGTTGCATGCAAGCGTGACAGGGTGACAGCTACGCCCGCCGCTATGACCACGCGGGGCGAGTTAGTCTCTACCACCGTCCGGGGTGCCGAGGTGTGTCCATCCTCAAAGAAAGCCAAGCCCAGAGTTGACCATGACAGCGTCAGACTCTTCGTCTCTGTACTCGCGGATGATGCAAAGTTCCGATGGTTTGTTGGCTGAACGTGCTCGCAGAACCCCAATAATAATAGTAGGTCGTTGCAGGACACGCCACGGAGCGCCTACAATATATGAAGCTTCGCGTCAATATCAGCGTGAGACATGAGCGGTCATTCTACAGTAACAGTAGGTCGCACCACAAGCCGCCTTGCCTGCGTCATTTGATTGTCAGTGGTTACATAGTACGTGTGAGAGAACGAAGGATCGTTACAGTTACATTTTGACTGACGCACACACCCTACCGATGTAGTAGAAGGGCAGATTAGTTCAAGGCGCCGCGGCATATCGAGTGGGTCAGATCGCATGGTGCGGGCTGTTGAATTCTAGGTGCCGACACCACCACGTAACTAAGCCAGATGCTGAATGAATGACTAACGCACCATGGAAGGTTTGACACTCGCCCACGTGGGCTCATCCATAATCCGACGCGCGAGAGGTGATGGTGTTGAGATCCTTCGACACAATTCCTGGTCACACGTGTGGGAAATTGCGCGGTAGAACGACTCTGTCCAGGATGTAGACTTGCAACAGGGGGATTGCAGATCGAGTAGTGTCCGAAGGCGTTGTTGACAAGCTAGTGTGCCCCATAACGCTCACCCGTATCAAGCTTCTAACGGCTAAGATATAGAAGCAGCTCGGAAGGTAGTCTGTAACTGCTGCCCTTTTCGTACGTCAGCTAGTAGCATCTAACAAGCGGCGCACTGGCTCGCTATGGACGAGAGACGACTGCCTCGGATAGGTAGGTTGGTTCGAAGCAGAAGATAGCAAACACATGAAGCGTCCACCATCGTCGTCCATGAGACTCCACATGGGCCAGGTGACGACGTACATGATGGCCTTGCAATCCCAGCTAGTCGGTCATGCTTGCAACTGTCGCACGGCTCGCTTCCAAGCTCCGAAATCATGGTCGAATTCTACGCACTGCAGTCGACCGAGTTTAGATACGTGCCGTGGTTACAAGTGTGCACTAGTCTTGGTGGTGGTGCTCCACTTGCGGGAGTTAGGTTGACATCCCGACAATCAGGGATGAACCTTTCATGCCATGCACGTCGCCGTTTGCAAGGTTTTGAAAGTGGGTGTGGGGAAGCTCAGCATGATTGGTCAGAGCGTGTGGGTGAAGAAGTGCCACTGGATCGCAAGGAATACTAGGTAGGTAACCTCGCGAAGGAATGGCTGACTAGACGCTGACGAACGATAGGGTGTTGTGCATCGTTGTTACTCAAGATTTGATATGTTGCACGTAGTGTGCATGACCTGCCAACTTGATCAAGCCGTAGCTGGAGGAGGAATATCGCCTTACGTCGTGAAGCGGGTGTAAGCCCTATTGTACATAGAGTGACTTGGCCATAGGCATTGAGGCGGGTACTGATGTCCCCACTACTTGGACTATCCGTGTCATTAATAAATTCTTTTGCCACGTGATGTAGATGTATATGATGGTCCGAACGCCACTTCCGATACATGTGTTCATCTAGATATTGCACCCTTATGCGTCCTTTGACACCAGGCGCCTCGCTGAATGCTCGATATGTGCGTAGACGGGTCATGTACATAATACAATCTGTAACTGCAAAGTCAAATAGAAAGTCGTCTAGCCGATTAGACCATCGTGACTGGCACAATCTCAATAATGACTAGATTGGTATGGGTGAATGGGGGGCCGTCTCCCTTTGTCGTGTGCTTGGTCGTTGAGGAGCCCAGGCAGATGACGACGTCTTGCATTGATGAACCAGTTTCCAATCTAATGAGGTTCTCAGCTTCATATTTTCGCGAACTCGGATGATTACCAACCTGTGCCGGAGATAGTCCAGTCTCTGCTGCAAAGCGTGCCTTCTCATCTTCGCTGGGATAAGGATGCGTAGTGTGAGCGGCAAACCACTCCTTCAGATAAGCAGTAGCTTCTTTTGGTAAATTACCTCTGCGCCTCCCTTTACCACCATCACTGGAGACTCCAGTCGTTGCGAAGTTGACCTGACGTCGGCTATCGCAATTGGCGGAACTGGTATGATCAGCCTCGCCATGAAGCACGTGCGACTTATGGGCAACGTACGCAGCACTGCCAGGGACATCGTACGGTTCTCTCCGCCCTGCCAATGAGGCAATGTGCGTCACGCTGCTGGCATGTTGGTTCGTGTAATAGGTTCTTCTGCGGTCCTGAAACGTATCTACTGGAGACCCTTCCTGGCAGCATATATGCAGCGGGCGAAGCGCGGATTGATGGCTCGAGCAGCTTTCGCATTCATGTACTACTTCATCATTGTGGGATTCTTCGGAATAAGCGTAAAACGCATGACCATCAGCTCCGCTCTTTCGAGACATGTTCTGGCCAGGATGACAGTACGGCGGATATGACTCGTGCGGTGAACGTGACCGATATAATGGCCCTCCTACCGCTGAAGTTCGCTGCTGGTGAGGGCTGCAAAGTTCGAACGAGCCCTGCATTGTGGATACACCGTCCCGTGCCCAAGTTGAAAGTCTCTGACCAGGCCCTGGAGCGCCCGTTCGCAAGCGAGGTAGACATGGCTGGCCTAGCCGTGCTGCAGAGCTTGAGACCCCGCTTCCGCTAAGCAGGTTCGAAGTTTGTGGAGGAAGGACTGGCCGACCAACCGAGTAGACACCGGAATGCTCAAGAGATTGCTCAGCCTTGAGTCGCTTACGAGTTGAGGGAGGACTCTCTCGAACGTCGTAACTTCGCACTGAGCTGCATTTCCCGGGTGATGACTGTGCAGACAGATATGGATAGTCCGGCGTATACGGAGGAGACGGGTTCTCCCTCGGGAAGAGTTCTGACAATGAAGGTAGCTGGATCTCGCTGCCCGCAGTAGGGTTCTCTTTAAACTGGTAAGGCGGCGACTGAGGGTAACTCATAACGGACGATTCCGGCTTGTAGGAACGAATCGTGGATGACCGACGTTGATCCAAGGGGCAAAGCTGGCGGAGGATCTTCCAGGACTGCTATCGACGTGGGTTAGTGACATGCTAAACTATAAGCAAACAGTCACTTCAGTGCAGAAGCTATAATGATAGCCGATCGTATGACCGCAGCTACGAAGGAAAACTGCATCCACGCTTTGTTTTGTTATGCTCGCTCTGGGACGAGTTCGGGTTGTCACAGCTGGCCACGCAGCTCGTACCGTTTCTTGCCATTGAATGATGCGGAGACGATTGACGTACATTCAATTTGATCTCGCTTGCGGAATAGAGAAAGCCCTAAGACGATGATGGTGACAATCTTTGCCAAGGGTAGAGGTCTAGTCAGAGAGAAAAGACGTCTGAAGTCTCCCTTGGATCAACCTTTCAAGTGAAGGCTGAGACGACGGTCACTTTTCTATCAAATTCGCCCCGTTGCTGGTGTGTTGCACAGAGGAAGCGAGTGTCAAGCTTCGCTATGACGGTTCCGTCATAGACATTAACAGCACGAGTTATTTACCAGGTCCACGGACGACTCATCCTAAAGTAGCGCAAGTAGGGAGCCGTTGCAGCAAAAAACGAACAGCATCTCAGCCATAAGGGACCACACAGAGATCGAAACCGCAACGGGCCGCGTTGACCATTGGCTACGGGATAAATCCATTTTGACACAAAGGTTCCCGAGACCCATCAACCCCATACCATCACGCATGGGCATGGATGGGCCGCCACGGCAGATGGACTCGTCCCGGGTAGTGATCAGCGTCAGCACGAGCATGGCTTGCCGGTGGTGCAGAGGGCGCTTAACGTCGAGGACGTAAGGTATGCAGCGTCATATACGAGCTCTAGTGCGAACACTAGGTGCTGATAGGTTACAATGTTTATGAGAAGTTCTTCTCTTGCCAATGCCCTGGGGAGCAGCTGACTCGACTAAGACAAAAAGCTTTTACTATGCATGTAAGGTGCGTTTCTAGTGGGATACCGTCTGCCCGGAACCGAACCTAAGAAACAACCGCGACTACTGGCATGTCGATCGGAGAGTCCAACATCGTACAGTCTTCCGGGATCATGGTATGACAAAAAGCTCCTAGCCTTACAACTTGGGGGCGAAGGCTGTGCTGGGGACAAGGGGCCCTCAATTGGGCGACGCCTGCAGGCATGTCCGTCATCTGCCTCGGACGATGAGTGATAGTGCTTCGCCAAAAGTTGAGCCTTCGCATTTCCTGCATCAAAGCTGTACTTCATGGTGCCGAGTCTGAGCAGGTACTGCTGCCGCCTTAGTGCTTGTCCTCGTAGTCGTTGTAGGGGAGCGTGGAACCGACAGTTAAGCGGACTGACCCGGCCATCTCCCATATCCTTTAGCTTTCCTGATCTGTCTGAGACATGTTTTGGGGCATGGCGTCAGCCCTTATCATCAGTGGGTAGAGCGAAACTGTCTTACCTAGATCTTGAACAAAAATGACAGGGCATTGTGAGCCACCCGTCGTCGGAGACATTAGCCACCAGGGATTCCCTTGGGTGCATGAAGATCACGGTGCGTTCGGTGACCAATCATGTTCTGATGGAACATTCTGACAGCCGCTGTCTGCCACGCTCTGAACGGTTTTTTGGCAAAGGTGACAGATTGCCGGAGTGGAGCTATTTGCTGGACGCCCCGAACCTTGTAGGCCATGGCGTTGGCTCGTGGGAGAGCACCAGCGGGATGCTCACATGCCCCCTTGCACGAGCTGACACGAGTCAATAGAAATCAGCCGCTGCTTCGCAGCGGGGGCTTGGTGGGAGGAGGCTCGTCAGACTCGTGGTGGTGCGTGGCCCGCTCGACAACGATTGTCATTGAGAGCAGCTATTTTGTGCTACAGTACGGTCTCCCCGGTACCAGATACCTGGATTCAGGGCAACTCTGAGCCCACTATTTGCTTTGTGAGCCAGGTAAGGTAGTGCTCATCGAACCCTGAACATTCAATCTCGGTAACTTCAGGCATCGCGAGTGGTCGAGGTCCTCAAGGATCTTTTGCATTAGACGAACCTCCAGGGGCTGTCTGAGCCGGGGTAATCTGCATGTCTGGTCAGTGAGACCAGGCCACTCAAATAATGCAGAGGTCAAAGTGGACACAAAGTCAACCACCATCTATTAACGAGTCCCCGGTACGAATAGGTTACTGTCGTGCTACCGGAGTTTGCACGTACCATTCAAAGGATTTGAACGATCCAACCCACCCACAGCTTGGCTCGTAGCCTCTAAATACGGAGGAGCTGCCGATGAGCGTAAAGCAGGGGCTACCCCAGCCGCTGACCGGGGACACCAACACTTGCAACTGCAAAGGCGGAAAGAGGCTTAACGGAGCATGAGCATGGCAGGAATGACGATTTTGGTTCGGTATGAATGCAACAGTCACAGTAATTAAAGTCTTTTCAACCTGAGGATGGTGTGTCGCTCCCAGGTCTGGTGCTGACACGGAAGTGCGGCTAGACTAAAGGTTAGCCGATCGTCGGGTGGTAACAGATCTGGCGGTCCCATACCAGACAATATTGCGCCAAATATTCGCCGCCTTCCGGGTTTTGCGCCATGTTAGGCATGGCCACTTGTACCAGCGGATAGATGGCGGAGAGCTACTGAGGAGCCCCCAGCTTCCCTAAGAAAACAAGCAGAGGTTGGTCTCACACTAGGTCACCTACCTAGGTAGACACTGCCTAGTAGTAGATTCCAAGGTTATGAACGCAAGACAGGTATGGACTTAGCACGGGCACGCCAGCTCACATGCCCTGTTAGTGGACGCTCATAATTCCACTAACTTAAGCGGTCGTGCAAATTTTGAATCAAAAGAGATAGCTTCCCGACCAGGCAAGAAGAATAGGAGTTCAAGAACTGCAGAGACTGATCCAAACAAGCACACTGCCACGAACCGGGGGAAGAAAACTGATAACCCCTAACATTGACACAGAACCACCTTTACCACGAGAGTGAAATATGCACTAGTCGGCAAACCACAGGAAGTGCTTTGCCGCAACGGCCTTGAGGTTGTTTGAAGAATATGACGGATGTGATTGACTCAATATTGAACTGCTCAATGCAGCTGCCACACCACCATTCAATGTTTGAGTTTGGTTTTGGTTGTGACGGTATTCATCTTCAAGATCGGAGCCTGTGCCACTCACATCGACTCACCAGGGATCAGTGGCGTCCCAAACGGACTCTCCCCTGCGAACCCATTGAGTCTTAATGGGCTAAGAATCGTGGATAGCTGCAGGCAAAATACATCAAGACTGCAGACCACAATACCTCCGTTGCCGACAGCACGACGGGTACCCGCATAGTATTGTGCTTCTTAAATCATCTTCCCGGAGACGCATTGCAGTGCAGACGGAAAACTGTACCTTCCGAATTACTATGCAGATATCATTACACTCCAAACCACAACACCATCACCGTTCTCAGCACTACGCGTAGTTGCATAGTTAGCGTGGTTGTTCGACCATCCTTGCGGACACTCATTATTGCACTCCAGCTAAAACTCTACCCCACAAATTAAGATGCAGACATCATAACACTCCAAACCCACAGAACCTTGGCCGCATTCGGCACTACGGGTAGCTGCAAAGTCAGCGTGCTTCTTCGACCATGCTCCCAGAGGCTCGCTGCACTCAACCCAAACTCTACTTCACTGCCTTATTATGCAGATGTCCGCCAATGGTGAGACAAGATCGGCCCACATTGGACGGTAGCATGCCACGACATGCACCATGCCGACCCAGTTTGCTGTACTCGGCCGACGATTCGCAGGAGTGTACGCCATGCCAGTCATTCAGTACATCTCATCGAGCCACGGTCTTGCATGTTGTCCACGAAACACAGTACAAAAGTACTTTAACGCTTACTTCCACCCACATCATACATCGACCAGGAGAGCAGTGCATCGGAGTCTTCAGGGGCAACACATACAACACCAACCTGCTGGCGTTTCTATGGCGAACCCGGATTGCTCCTCCTCACTGTTGGGTCCGCAATGAGCGCTCGTTATTGCCGGACAGTTCTGTGCCGTCCAGGACTACAAACCTTCTGCCGTGGCTGCCAGCGTTCCGAATCGTTTTCCGTCGTGAACAATAGTCCACCGTACCAATGCCCCTAACTTTGTTGAGCTCAGCTACACCATCGTCCGCGTCCGGCTATGGCAATAATCTTGAGCACATATAGTATATCAATCCCTCTTAAGACAGTAGAAGACCACATTACGGAAGAGGAAGAAATACGTCAAACCTGCACTCTCGGGTTGCTACCGCAGCGGTGCTGCCTTGGCGCCCCGTTCCAGTCAGTCTGGACAGACTCCTCTAACGCCCGGATTGGGACTTAACTTGGGCCCCATTGGTTTGTGGGTTTTGCGCGTTGTTCTAGCGGAAATGCTCGTATGCATAGTGCAGACTCTTCAGAGGGCTGAGCCTCTGCTCCCAATGTCGGTACATACTTCAACCGTTACGTCCGATTCTCCGTCTGAATGCTTGTCAGGCAAGCTCGTCGGGCCTGGTGAGCGACAAAAGCGTCTCTAAGATGCCATAACACGGAGTAGACTTACTCTTGCCACGCGTCCATCCGTTTGGGCCCCCCCATCGAACTGCATGCAGCTGAACACAGAAGTTGTACCTATCTCTGTCCAAACACATCAGGGTTGTCCATAGCACTAGAACATCTGAAATGGTACTTTCCAATGCAGGTCTCAAAAAGTTCTTTTCTTTCGGCTGTGGGAATCTCGCCTCGGATCAGACGATATATAGCGCGCATATGATGCGCAGAGGAAGTCTACTTTAAGTATTCTACCAACAGGGCACACCCAATGAGTGAATCCAAGACCAGCCAAGTAACCCATGGTATCTTTCAATGCACCCCAATGAAAAACGTATTCGTAATAAGGCAGGTAACCATAACAATCACGCCATACACCGCCAAGCCCAAGCTTAACCTCCTCAGTAACTTTCTCCGCCACTGTCTCCCACTCTTCCAACTCGAGTCAATCCCCTCCCCATCCTCACTGGTATCCACACTGTCGTCGTCACCGTCATCATCCTCCTTCATCAACCGTTGGTGATGGAGCGAGTTCGGAGACGAGATCTTGTAGTAGAACAGCCCCGGTAAGATAAAGGATATCGCGGTCGACCCGGTGCTGCCCACGTACGCAAGGACCTTCTCCAGACTACTGACCGTCATCGCAACGATATAGCTTAGCACTATGATCGCCGTGGTGATAGCCGCAAATCTCGTTTCGCCCATTGGCTCATTCCTGCCATTGGTGCTTTGCCCGCTGGGCTTACCAGCACCAAGTAAGAGCGCTTGGCGAGTGGGAGACTCCGACAACCACGGATTGCTGGCTCGGCGGGGACGCCATTGCATTATGGCGTCGATGGAGGCGCGGCAAGGGTGTACTTGCAATGGGTAGGAGAACATTACCAGAATGACTATTGAGGCCTTGCCGATGGTGGAAGCAACGGATGGCGCGTCTGTGAATGGAGGTTAGTAACTGACCAGAGAAGTGTAGACCCCCGAAAGCAACAGATGCTGGAAAGGAAGAGGATACGAACATTGAGCGACGATATTGCCAGCAATGTTATTTCCAAACGACAGATAACCAGTGATGGCTACGAGAAGGTAGATGCTAGCCGCCGTACCCACACTGGCGATTACAACGCTTGCGGTGTGCCGTGGCGCATTCTCTTTGATCTCGTTGAGAATGGAAAACATCTAAGTATTCTTGTTAGCGGCTTGCTGGAAGTCAGCTCAAGGCCGAGTATGGAATTACGTACATTCTGATGGCAAGTATATGCGAAGACGATAACAGGAAAGCTAGCGAGAGTAGGTATGGGTCCTGCCCAATGTATCACGCGGACGTCCCCACGTTCTTGTAGGGTATCTTTCATTATGAAGTGTGCTACAACCAGGATCACCAGGTAGCCAATGGAAATGAGGGCAATGACGCTTGTGTATTTGAGGGAGTCGAGTCGGCGCAGAAAGGCGAGTGGGATCACTATAAGCCTGTATACAGCATCATAATCAGTACACTGGGTTCATTTCGAGCTCACCTAACGAAGAGCGTGCAGGGGATGATCCAAGCCGCGCTCCAAACTCACATGAACGCCGTGACCCAGAAATGTCTGTCTACAAGATACCCTTCCGCCCGGTCACTGAACCCTCGGACAACGCCAGGCATCAGATCTCCAATTATAATCAGGTAGCTGATTCCCACACCGAAACATTTGATTGCAATCGCAGCGTCAAAGATGACGGCGGCCCTGGGATAGGTGATCTGTGAGAGGGCGAAGAACGAGGCGGATCCACGATCCAGGTAGCGCGCGCAGCGAGTTTGGAGGTAGAGACCGAAGCCAGCAGTAAGGCCTGCCCATAGGATGATGAATATGCCAAGCACGATGCCCATGTTTGACATGGCATGAGGCATTGCTAGGACACCAGCGCCCACGACTAGTAAAGGATCATAAGTCTTTCAGTTTGTATTGCTCATAGGCCTAGATTTCTTACTCGTATTCAGGAGGTTTATGACACTGCTTATCCAGCTTGCCTGTCCCACGATGCCAATCTCTTTCCTATGATGGGATCTAAAACGGCGGATGTCAGCGCAAGCTCCTCGCAACCCAATGGCGGAATACCCGTGCGACGAACTAACCTTCTCCTCTTCGAGTCCGCGCTGCCCGGTCTAGGTACATGGCTATCTTCCCCGTTTATGGCAGCATATCCAGCCATTTTCCCCGGCTGTGTCTTGAAGGGCACACCCCGATGGTCACCGAATCAACATGGGCTAAGTGGGTAACGTTTCCTAAACGAGTGGACTGCCGAGAAAGCCAACGTCGATTCCGTTTTGACAAGTATTTCTGATGGATGCGGACTGATAAGCACTAAATTGGTAAAGCCCAGGAACCAGATCGCTTGATCGACAGCTAGTTGAGATAAGTTACCAAAAAGCTGCGGAATACGTAGCTGTCTCACCGGACTCACATAAGGTAAGTAGCCATGTGCAAGGGTCCAGAGGTCTTCGGCGCTGTCTCGGCGCCGTCGTCTCCGAAGATGTCGCGCATTCGCTGGGGTGCAGGAGGTATCAAAGGTGACCTGCTTACCTGGCCGTGCTGCCCTGCTGTACCTCATTTTAGTGACGCGTCATCATGGCGTTACATTCAAGTGATGCAGGCGTTGCTCTCGAGACTCTCGAGCTGCTCGAGACGCGCCTGCGCCGTCTAGAATTCCTCGTAGCCGGCAAACCGCATCCCTCGTCACACAATCTCTCAACGAAACAAGAGAAACCAGTCAGTCAGCGGATACAGGGCTTAGAACGAGGCCTTCAAAGTTTGGCAGCCAGTTCAGCTGTTGTATCTGACCTCTTGCGACTCCGTCGGTCCTCCTGTTGCTGTGCAACTCCATTGAAGTAGCTGATCCTTCCATAGAGTCCTATCGGCAGCCCAAGCTCTTATCATATTTAGTGGAGAACGAGGAAGAAGCTGCTCCGAGACCTTCTCCTCTAGCTACTCGCACCATTGTGCTTGCGACAGCCCCAGCATTCCATGAGACCGTCTCTCAACTAAGGTCTCTGAACGACCTGAATCTCCTGAACGACCACACGTCATCTTCTGTTGCCTTGGTTAATCTGCGACCTCGTTTAGCCAGAGCAGCTCGATTGCAGCAAGAGCAGCAGAAAGAAGTAATGGAGTTGCGTAAGCGGACGGCCGCAATTCTGCAACGATGGTATGAGATTGGTGTACTGGGCCAGGGAGAATGCTGGGTTGACTGGGAGGAGAGACTGAGGGACGTGGAAAAGAGAGTTAGGCAGACGGAGCGTGCGAAGGAAAGGGATGAGATGGCTGTGTGAAAGAGGGGAGAATGCATCTTACTGAACCGTCGTACTCTTCTGCGCTTAAAACGCCACTCAGCCGGACGTTCGCGTTGCCCACGAGGCGGCTATGCTGTGATACGCAATGCCGATGGGTGTGCCAACTGCATGGCAAGTACAGTTGCTGTTTCCCGCAAATCTAGGCAACAGATCGCAACGCCCAACCTACCCTTCGTTTCGCCGAACCTGAATCCGCTTCCGCAGCCTCACCAAGTCTGTTGTTACCTTTGAAGGCCGGACTGTCCATGGGTGGGATTCACTGCCAACAATCCTACAACCAAAGCAGACAATGCCAGCTGGCCAGGGAGAGTTTCATCCACTTCCGGCATTGTGTCGGTCCTCTGTATGGTTCTTTCCCAGGGAGGACGGGCTTGTTGGGCAAATGCACAGAGCTAACTGTGTGGAATTGGTGCAATACCGTCTGTCTACTCCGTGGTTTAAGGCACATTATCTCAGGTATATGACACAAGATCTGCATAATATCCCAGTCCAAGTTTAGAAAGGTTAGGACCTTGAATGGACGGCTCCACAACTTCTGTAAGCAGATACTGTAAGCATTTACGTATTTGCGAATAGATGGCGTCTGAAATGGAGGGCAGAAGCAGAAAAGTTGTGACACTGGAGGACAGAGGGAGAAGTAGGGAAGTCGAAGATAGGCGGGTACGAGTAAGGGAGCCAAAGAAGGTGATCAGGTAGGCATGGCGGCCTTCTTGTATGCGGATGTCGTTGTGCGATTTGTCCGTGTTAATTCAATACACAAGTGTTACCAAAGCTGAGAGCTCGTGGGATATAAGCAAAAACCAGGTGGTGCTTAAGGAAGTCCGCAGTCGACGGAGAATGCAGAATACGGAAAAGGCCTGGTCCCATGAGCAAAACCCGACGAGGATGTACACAAATAAAAAGATTCGATGATGACCCTTGCTTGACTCGAACAAGCGTCCTCCTGAAGCCAATTCCTCAGTCTGCGACACCGTCAACCTCTACCAATGCAGGATGAGGAATCCGACAGCGTCCTGAGGTGCTGAAATCAGACGCGCTTCCACTGCGCCAAAGGGTCTGTGACATGGTATCTGGACCTCGACTCAATCATGGATGTCTAAGCCGGGTGCCAGGCAACAAACCCAAAGTTTGGCGAGGGTTAACGATAACATATGTGTGATAGCAGCAAGCTTCTCTTTGTTATAAATATCCGTACCTTCGCTCAATGCCACTCTCTAATGCTACCAAAAGCCTTGCGAAGCATGACTGGAGCTCCTAAATCGCAATAGTATATATAAGCATCCAATCAGAGAGCTCGCAAACGTAATTATTGAAATCTCAGGCGTTACGCTGTGGAGCGAACCTGGCTCTGACCCTCGTCCATATCTTCTACAGTTCGAGATATCTGTGATCTTGAGATATACGCCCCGATGGGACGCATGGGGTGCAAGGCAGTGAAAGTGAGAAGCAGCACCACATCGTCCCGTCGAAGGTCATGCTTCCTGAGACGGTGGACTTAGTATTCCAAAGGTATGTCCACTCGCTATCTTGAAGCCTGGAGATGTCGGTTATTAATCGCGTAAGGCGGAATGCCCACGTCTCCGTTGTTTGAAATCAACAGCAATAGCCTCTCTCATATATGCAATCAATGGGCATCTCTATTACTTTCATGCCTTCGAGCCAAAGGTATCTTCATGAACAGACAACCAAACAGTCATATCTATAATTGTTGAAACTCCTTAGCGCCAGCGCCATGCATTCCGATATCAAGCTCATAACATCACACCTTTACGGCTTGTCCCATCATTGTACCGCAGCGCTCTTCTTAGCAGCAGACAGCGATATCGGTCGCGCTGCCGTAGTATCCGTCCCTGGCCGATACTTGGGTTCAAGGAGCCCGATCTGCGGACAAGACGCTCAGCAAGAATACCCGGTATGCGAAGGTCAAGGAAGGCCCCATACCATTGCCAGTAATCTCCACGCCGGGTCAGAAGGTTGTGCTCCTACCCCTAACCAGTATTTCGCACGCGAGGTGTCCAGCTTGATGTCCTTGAAGGGCCGCCCTTCATCACCTGGCGGAGGCTTGGGTATGGGGTCGTATGTGCCTGGGTCACAGACGTCGCGTCAACATGGATCATTGTAGAGGGGCAGGTGGTAAGTAGACGGAGGGACGACGGACCTATGACTTCGAGCGGCTTGCTATTCCTGGCTGTTCTGTGATCCTATGGTGTCAGTAACGCTTACATTCTACCGTTGCCCATCATAGTTCCTTACCGAGCATGGGCGACGACAATGTTATAGAATGGCGCATTACGCTTGCCAAAGCGGGCGAGCCGTATCTTGATGACCATGGTGCGCGCAAGTCGTTGCAGCTTTAGACGGTCGGTGATGGTGCAGAAGGCTGGAGCAGAACCAGCGGAGGTGAAGCAGCCAATCACGGAGGTGCTGAGGATTTCGTCCGCAAGAGACCACCAGGTCATACACTCCAAAATCCTCTTTATAGAGTCATTAACTGATGTGTAGGCTTCGCTATCAATCACTCGGGTGTGATACAGTCGGTAGCATTCTCTCAGACTAAGACTTCGTCCGGCCTGCAGGGCCAACCGCCATGCCCGGCGCTGCGTTGATGTATTCGAGACCCGCATGATGTACCCCTCAACCTGCATGTCGTTAATCTTCACCCACAATTCCATTGCACCAGGATAGGCCAGACCAAAACCTATGCTAAGGATGGCATTGAGAGTGAGTACTAAGTCAGACGCATCACCTCTCCGGAAGCTAATGGCGATTTGAGACATTGTCAGCAAAGAATGCATACAAGCTCGATCAGGAGCTCACGACCGAGGGAGGCTTCTCCTTTGATCAGCTCATGGAATTGGCTGGCCTGTCTGTGTCGCAAGCAGGTAATGCTTCAAGTCGCGCGGTGCCCGCTTCTTCACTAAAGGGTTCTGCACAGTCCATAAGCTCCAACCGCCTACCCGAGGAAAACGGATTTTGATAGCTTGTGGACCAGGAAACAATGGTACGAATACAATAGGGCGGGTGAATTTGAAGAGAGCTGATTCGGACCTAGGAGGAGATGGACTTGTGGCTGCTCGACACCTGAAGCACTACCATTACGAGCCAACCGTTTACTACCCCAAGCAAACGAAACAGGATCTCTATCAGGTGCTATTCCGATCCATCAGCCCGTGGAAATGCAAGCGCTTATACTATGCAGCGGCTAGTAACGCAACTTAAGAACCTCGACATCCCCTTCACAGAAGACTTCGAGTCAGCTATCAAGGAAACCGACCACATCGTTGACGCCATTTTCGGTAACCACACGCCTCCCATAACCGATTGTATACAAGCCAAACCTCTCCACGCTTCTGCTAATGCGTCAGTATGCTCACAGGTTTCTCCTTCTCGGGCGAAGTTCGAGAACCTTTTCCTGCCGTCATCGCTGCTCTCCGTGACACCAAGTTACCGGTCTTAGCTGTAGACGCTCCTTCGTCTTGGAACATCGAGGACGGACCACCGGATTCGGGGCCAGGAAAGGGGTACAATCCTGATGCGCTGATCAGCTTGACGGCGCCGAAGCCGCTGGTGAAGTGGTTCAAAGGGAGGCATTTCGTTGGGGGAAGGTACGCAAACCTCTAAAACCAGCAATATCGTCGGTCCTGCTTCGTGTACTCAGCTGCACGATGAGCAATCCACATCAGGCATCCGCAGCTGAGCCAATCTTGGTGGCTCCTGAAAAAGCTGCTCGAATTATGGGCACCGATCGTATTGATCGGTTTCGAACAAAATGCTGACAGTGTCATCCAGGTTCTTAAGCGATGCAATAGCGAGAAAATACGAGATCGATGTGCCGGACTATTACGGTATCGATCAGATTGCGGAAGTGCCAGTTGAGAATCAAAAGCTTTAGATGTATATCCAGCTCATTTAGCATTCTGAACGGATGTGAACGTAGATGCTCAGGCTGTACGGAGACGAAAGTAAAGGGCAGTATCCAAAGTGTAACCATGGGGCTTGGCGCCAGTTCTCTCTAGATTGGTCGTTATAGACTTGACCGTTATGCGGCGGAACGAACCAAAGCATGCCACCAATTCCCCAGCCCTGCACTATGATAGAATTATCCGGATTGCAGTAACTCCTCACTTCAATGCGCTGCTTTCTGACGAGTGCTCCGCTTCGAGCACGTGCTCTTGGGCAATGTTCCTTTGCAAAATACACCACTGTACACTGGGATGCCGTATAGTACCCATTGAGTCAAAGCGGCTGCCCTCGCTTTGCTTCTTCTATTCTGAAATCCCAATAGTCCTCTTACCATTACCGCCAAATTGTTATGAGCCTAGCCCTCCCATTCCGCCTTGCTGCATCATGGCAGCGTTCTGCTCTTGAAACCTTTGCCCAAGCCTCTCACTAGCTTTTAAATTCTTATCAACGCAGCGCATGACGCAGCCTTCTTCTCTTGATTGTAGGGATTTGGAGGTGAAGTCGTTGACGCAGTCGTCGAAGCAGCGTTGCACTAGGCGGGAATACATCTATGGGAATGCATTAGACCGAGAAGATTTCCGTACAGGAGAGATGGGGAGCAGCTCGAAAGCAAGAATAAGCAGGCACAGGTGAGAGTGACATACGCCCATGAATTCCTTCATTTGCTTCTTCTCCATGCGATTTTGGAGCTCCCGCTGTTCTGCTGCGTTAAGCCTAATCACGCATATAAGTCAGTCTAGACTCTATCTTTCCGGACAGCAAAGCTGAGTTTACCCCTCCATGTTGTTGACTACTGCTCAGATGCAGATTAAAGATGAGTATGGCTTGATACTTTTTCTTTTACGCTGTATAGCGACCGTTGGTGGTTGATTTCCTTGGCGTAGTAATAATCAGACGATCAACGCCGCTGCAGACAACCCCTGCAATTAACTTATTTCCGTGGTGGAGCTGTCGTCGAAGCAGTTCGGTGAAGCTTTGGATGATGTCGGAGATGAGGTAAGTTGATGCACGCTATGTACCTACCTAGCTAAGTCTCATGCAGGCTCGCGATGTACCTGGCTTAGGTAAGGTAGGTACCTAGCATAAAGCCAAATTTGGAACAGCAGGACAGCTGTCATGTGCCGAAGTGTATGAAGTAGTGGCATTATTCAAACTCAGATTACATACTTACTTTCGTCGTTCGCATACCTAGGTAGGTAGGGGGCTAGAAGAGTCGTAGTTTACACCTACTTTGCCGAAAAGTAATACCCTTATTATTACTGCTTTCAATGGTAAAGGTGCTCTGTACTTGGGGTTTTGCAGGAGCGCCAATACCTAGGTACTTCATAGGTATTTTGCTCCACCGATAGGGAACCCTGAGCTGTCTCCATCGTGGGGCTGGCGGTTCTAAGCGAAAAAGGAGATTTGATCTCCACAGCAAAGTATCTCCTCGCCGGCGACGCCATCAGGTTCAGACGTCCAAGCCCGCCGATATCCTACTACTGCCCACTTATTGCTCTCTTGCCTCTAGCACTCTGGTCAACTTCCACCCGCGCACTTTTTTGTTTCTTTCCACAACATTTTGCCAAGAGAAGGGTTCGAGTTGCCGGCTTGACATCTACTGGCTACTGGGGCACGGCCACTCATTCTGTCACAACCTTAAGCCTCCAAATCGGACACCTGCTGCCAACCTTTAGCTCACGTTGAAATGTTCCCTTAATTCAGCCTCCGTGGGCCACACGATACAGCGATCATTACCCTACAAAGCATCGCACCTGACCCTTGTCGTCTTTCACCTCCACACCACACACGTCGTTGTAGAGCTGGCAGCCATAATAGTTCAGCATCGTACCTTGTCTACGTCGCTACCGCAGCAGCATTCATTGTCGCCGCGTCGCGTCTTCTCCACGAACCCACAAACGTCGCAGCCCTGCAGTCGACAGCGGCTACGTTGTTCGCAAATCGTAGGCAACTGCGTTACGATAACGATATCGCCTGTCGTGCCTTGAAAGTCGTCTGTATGGTGCTGCGTCGCCGTGGGTGGGTGGAATTCTCGAGGCCGGGCACATAAACCTCTCGCCGCGACGTTTGCTCAAACTACATCTTCATTACCATCGGTCCCTGTACGCCTTTCATCCCGTTCAGGAGCTTGAAGCTGTCCTGGAGCCATTTTTTGGCGACGTGTGGCACCTCACAGGATGGCCTCTCGCGCAGCTCTCCCAGCCTCACGAGCATCTCGAAATGAGCCTCAACCCGCACCCGAAGCAACGCTGGCAGTCTCGCCTCCGACAAAGCGCGATCTGGCATCATGGTGGAAGAACTTCAAGAAGACGAATAAAAAGGAGGAAGAAAAAGGTACATATTCCCGACTGGCCACCTATCGAAGTGGCTACTTTGTCGAAGACCTCCCCGCTATCCTACGGATGCAAGCATACTACACTCCTCAGGAACACACTCTGCAATTGGCAGCTCCAGTTGGCGGCGTGTTTACCCATACACGGCCCGCTATTGGTTGCGCCGACAAATTGAAACCAGTAATCCCTTCAGCAGAACCACCGACAATCCCTTTGTCGCGCAAGTCGGTCAGACCATCACATGTCCGCCAAAGTCACGCTAGACATCGCTATCATGACGCCGATACTTTCATGACTCAACATGCTATGGAGGGTTCGGCTCGTGAAAGTGCACAACCAGCAGACTTGGCACGTGGACATGGGATCAAACACCGACTGCGCAAAGCTTTCACTTCCTCCTCTGCTTTTTATTCACCCAACCGCCCAGAAACAGAATCAGAGTATCGCTATCAAAGTATATACGCTAACAAGCACCAACCAGCGCCGCCTAGAGGGATCTTTGGAGTACCTCTCCAAGTAAGCATTAGATATGCAAACGTCGCAATATCGCTCCTCGATCCGGAAGGTAGAAGCTTTATATACGGTTATGTACCAATTGTGGTTGCCAAGTGTGGTGTGTTCCTCAAAGAGAGAGGTGGGTTACTTCGTGGGTGATGCCTAAAATGACTCTGTTGACGCGCCGCCTTGCAGCTCAGAATGTAGAAGGCATCTTCCGATTGGCCGGAGCCGAACGAAGGATCAAGGAATTGGAGGAAAAGTTCGATTCGCCTGACAGATATGGCAAAGGCCTAGACTGGGATGGGTACACTGTGCACGATGCTGCCAATATACTCCGTCGCTACTTCAATAAATTACCGGAGCCGATTATACCGCTTGAGTTCTACGATAGGTTTCGTGAACCCCTTCGAGGTCACGAGGCTGAGGCTGTTGGACAATTCATGGATATCCCTATGGAAGAGCCCGCTGTGCGGAGCTTCAACGCTCAGACCGCCATTCGGACATATCAGAGACTAATCACGGAGCTACCACCGCTAAACCGACAACTTCTTCTCTACATCCTTGACCTTCTGGCTGTCTTCGCATCCAAATCGGACATCAACAAAATGACATCTGCAAACCTGGCGTCGATCTTTCAACCTGGTCTCCTGTCACATCCGCAACACGACATGGCACCTACTGAATACAAGCTCAGTCAATCTGTGTTGATCTTCTTGATAGAGCATCAGGACTCATTCCTCATCGGTATGCAGGGTACGGCTGCAGACGCACAAACCGTGAAGGATGTCGAAAGTGGTGCTCCATCACCCGGAGCAAAGACGCCAACAACTCCAGCCACTCCTGGCCGAGTCAAGGCATCCGGACTTGGCAGATCTACTTCCTCGGCTAGTGCGGGAGCGGACAGCGTAAAGAGATACGGCACTCTTCGGAGGAATGTGTCAGTTTCTTCACGCCATTCCAAGCAATCTACGCAGTCGCCCAGCCCAGCCACGCCAAACTCTTATGGCACTCCAAACGCGGCTGGGAATACAGGCTCGGGTGTGCATCGAAGCAACACCGTGCCCTCGAAAAAGTCACCAGCAGTGCCAGGAGCACGCTTCTTGGCAGACAAGCCATCACCGCCACCAACGCCCTCCCCAGCGGGACTTGTGGTACCAACGGATATGTCAGCTTCTTCGAGCGAGGGCACTACACCTACTGGGCTGTCAAGCAGAAGCGCCGCAACGCCGTCAGCGGTATCTCCTGGGCTAAATCCATCGTCTAATCGTAATCTCTCAGTTGCTCCATCTAGCACATCGTCGAGAGGCATGTCTGGAGAACGATCGCCCCATCTTGGGCCTGGATTTCCAAACGGGATTACGAGTCAAGAAGCTCTGCTGCCAAAGACTGACAAATCGACAGACTCCCCGTCGAGCAATGCAGCGGCCTGGACGCCTACTAGAGAACGGAACTTCTCTAACCTCTTCACTACCAAGGCGCCTGCAGATGGCGGTAGGCAGCCACGGAAGCTGCAAAAGAAGAGAATTCCTGACAGTCGAAACCAAAGCGCTCATAGTTCAAGCAACTCCCTAGGTGGCAGTCTCGCGGCTACCGATTCGCCATCCTCCCCCGGCTTTTCACCTTATTCTCCTGCCGCTGCGCAGTCGCAGTTTGACGGGTCGGCCGGAGCACTTCAAGCTGGCTCACATCCGTCTAGCAATGCCGAAGGATATGATTCGTCGAAAGATCCAGTCCGTACCCAGAACCCTCCTGTGCAACTAGCGGACTTTCACCAGTCTTCTGACACGACTGTAAGGCCCATTGAATCGGCTGCCGACACCGAAGTGTGCTCGACTGTCGACCAGAACCCGAAGTCTGACGCCCAGACACTGAAGGCCACAGCTTCGCCCTCTGGATCCATGTCCCACTCCTCGATAACCGACTTTTCTGAACATGAGAATGTGGAAGATCTGTCTATGCTGTCACCGTCGAAAAGAGAAAAGAAGTCTAGGTGGCGATTTGCTAACCATAAGCATGACCGGGAACGTGCTCCGTCACCTGGGAATCAAGCAAACATGGACTTTGGAACTCAGGCCGGCGTACAACAGAGCACCAGTTCTATGGGCAGCAGTTTCGGAGGAAAGCCCCGCAAGAGCTTCACCAACGACTCCGGCCAGTCCAATTCTGATCGTTCTTTGATTGCATCAACTGCTCAGAAGGGCGTTTCCGATGCGCAGGGCCATGGCGTTGCTAATCCCGAGCGGGAAAACGAAAGAGGAAGGGACCGTGATGACAAGGCTCAGAAAGGACCAATCGATTGGTTCCGGAAGAAGAGGCAAGAGCGCAAAGACCGTGAAGCGGAAAAGGAGCGAACGAAGAGCCCTCCTCCGGCTTCGTCGACAAGAACTGGTAGCAGCGTGGCCGCTGCGCTGGGGTCTGAGAGAAGTGCGAGTAGACAGAGTCTCAACGCTGTCGTCGAGGTTGCGCCGAGGAGAGGGAGGGGAACAAGCGGAGGCAGCTCGGGAAGGGAGGAGGGGATGTTCGGACGAGGCGGTGCACATGGTACTATGTCAATGCAATCAAACCCTCAGCTACCAACGCCATCACCGCGACCACCTACTCCGCAGTCCGCGATGCATGGAGGTGCGGCAGGCGCTCAGACGCACCAGCATAAGGGCTCAACAGGTCTTCGTCCTCCCTCGCAGCCACGTACACCAACGCCGCAGCCGGTATCATCAGCCCAGTATCTTAACCAACAAGCGCCCCAGTCTGCAAGCGTGCAAACGCAGACGTTCGCTCAGCCTGCTGCGCAGCCGCATTCGCCGGTGCAGGATCAATCGCAACCGCCGCCACCACCACCACCAACCCCAGCGCAACCGCAACCGCAATCACAACAACCGCCGGAAATCATCTCACACCCACCTGGCACGCATACTCCGGGAAGGAGTATCGACGAGCCTTTCCTCACCCCAGAAGGAAGCGGGTCTCCCGGCGAAGTGCCTGCACATCTCACCCCTGCGCCGTCAGACGATGGGAGGGATCCATATCAGCTTTGATGAAGCTTGTGTGTGCGCACCGTTTCTGGTTGACTGGCATGTTTTGCATGAGGACAAGGTAGAGTTATGTATTTCTCATTTACTAGCGTTGTCTGTAGAGCAATGCGCGGGGTTGTGTAGGGAATTTGGCATGAGGATGATAGGTATGAAGGGGCTTAGATAATGGGATACAAGTTTCAATGCTGGGTAATGTTTTGTTCGAATCGAACTTTTCATTGGTGTTAAAGCAGAACTTTACAAACGGTGTGTCCCTCCTTGGTCCCTTTTCGGTGTCAGGCGAAGCTCTGACCGCCAAGAGACTTCCCCAACGTTACGAGTCATCAAAGGGGCGTTGTAATAGGACAGGAATCTTCATAAGTAGCGGAGTCTTTCGTACTAGAAGTATGAATACATTGATGGTCGAAATGGTAAATCTCTAAATGGGGAGAGTGGGTTCATGCTATCCCGGGGAGCAAAGGAAAGCTCGCTATCAAGCTACTCTTCCCCACCTACATAAAACTTTCCGGCGGAGTATGCGGTTCGTGTGAGGTCTGCTAGATACGCTCATCTCTGACAGCCTGCCGGGACTCTCCTCCGAACGGTTGCACTCAAACCAGCTTTCCCGTCTTTGTCTGAGGTGGCCCATCTAAACGCCGAACCTCTCAACCAAACATACACTGCTCTCACTGCTCCCACCCGAAAAAGATCAATCCGTCCGAGGCACATTAGATGTTCGTCTCTTGATTCGCAAGAAAGGGGGTATCTGAAAACCTGGGGTTCAAAGGACAAGTCTACACGACAACAGAAGCAAGGATAATCCCATCCAGATAATGCTACCTTACCTTCAATCTAATATTTCATGGAGAACACGTAAGGACTTTGCTACTTGCACCATTATTACAATTGAAAATACAAATAACCTCTCTCTGCTCAGCATCGCACTTCTTGTTCATTACTTCTTTCGTTCTGCAGTCTTCGTGCTCTTTGCGTTAGTACCCCTTCGTCGGCTTACCAAGTCAGCGAACTCCCTTACTCTATGGATATTTGGCTGCACTGCGCAAACCTGGCAAGTAGCAAATGCGTGTGCCGTGGCTGTCCTTGGTCTTTCGAGCTTCAACTGACTAAGTTAGACTTGGCAATTTCAGAAAGAGAGAGAGAGAGAGAAAAGTAGAAACCTATCCCAGCAGACACACCAGTAAAGAGGCAAACGGAAAAGGACCACCTCCGTTCGAAACCCTATACAACTCCCTCCAGCAAAGAAACGCGCGAACCCTTAAGCCAAACAACTATCGTCTAGCTGGAACCGTGACAACAATCCCATTCCCAGAAATCCGAAAATCCTAAAGGGGAAGAGTTGGTAGATATAAAGATAACAAATCCCCATCCACATTTCTTTGCTTGGTAAATTTACTAGCCGTCCACCGTCCATCCGTGGGGCACAGATGTCCAAAGCCAGCCTGCCGTTCAAATAGCTGGAACACACGGAGTCTTTGTGTGTTCGTGCCGTAAGTAATCTCGTTTCCAACCCCCTAACGCTTTGGCGTGTCCAAGTTGTGCCTGTTGTACAATCTGGCATATACACCTCCAAAAGTACGCACGTAACATGTTACGGAACACTGGCACCAAATTTCAGCAACCTCCGTGATCGAACCCACCAGGCGTCCTCCAGTCCAACAGCTGCCTCGGTGCAAGCCCGGGCATCATCCGGGACAAAGAACCACAGACAGGCCAAGAAACCATTCCACAACACATTTTTCAATCCACTGGCTTACTCCCGAGGAATTCTTCCTTGAGGTTCATTTACGTGAGCGTTCAGCTTTCTTTCCCACAGCGTAGATCACGTGTTCTCAAGCCATATTACACAGCATTCTAAGAAATCTAACGCACGTGCTCCGCACAAATTCGAGCGTGCTCTTTCCGTGTGAATGAGATCTGTAACCCGGTTGCCACCGACGGAGAGGACTTCTATGCTGGGGCCAGGTTTGCAGGAGAGGTTCGTGTGCGTGATAGCTTCCGCGGCAATGCCGAGTTAAACATGGGATGGATTACAATCGGTCCAGTCCTTGGGCGCGGAGATCAGACTCGTGCCCAAACTACCGGAGAAGGAAATGTCAAAATAGCGCAAGCTGCGTACGCTGCCCTGAAGTTTAAGAACATGGTTTTGAGCTGAGACTGCCAAATCGTGCTCATACTCTGTCCTGGACTGGCGCCGGGGACTATTACTATACATGAACATGTGCATCATTACACACAAAAACGACATTATATACATTATGCCATTTGCATTCTGAGCCCAAAAAGGGTTGGTAGCCAGAGTAAACCGAAGCAAAAAGAACAAAGACCCTACATCGGATCATGGTATCTCAAATCGACAAAACAAAGAAACAAAAGGGCGCTGTATACCCGGCTACTTGTACAAAAAGGGGTATCGTTAAGAGATATGTGTTATGTAGAAAGTTGTACAGTCCCTATTCGTGACGCCGTTTGGGTATCGTCCAAGTAAGAGGCAGAGAGAGGTGGTTATGGAACAAAAAGTGGTTCAGATAAGCCGACATTAGGGCATCGTAATCGTGAAGTGGCGTTGGCGTTAATAGTACAACCTCAGCTCGTAGCCCGTCGATGGTACATTCTCCGTGACCGTAATGTCGCCGTCGCACTGTACCTCGTTCGAGCCGAAGGCGTCGTCCCACTCGGTTTTCGTCCTCGGCGATAAGTGTTCTAGGTCGTGGAATTCGGCAGTCATATCTTGACCTTCCGGCAGTTCGCGAACCACGTCGTCGTCCACAAGGATATTCAGCCCGTTCCCGTTAATTCGCAGAGTCCGGACGACTTGTGTGGGGTCAATGGTGCACTTTGATGCGATGCCGTTGACGAGTTCCTTCAGTGTGTGTTGGTGGAGGTATACTGCGCGATGGTATCGGTCCGGAGACTCTCGACCGACAACCCATGGTTGGACAAAGAAGCATGCCACTACCGCGCAAGTCAGCATCCGATGCGGCGAGATATTACGGTGGCGTCGTGCACTTACCAGGTTTGATGACTCGCTCGGCAGGCGGCTCATACGAAAAGTCAACGCCAAGCGTCTCAATCCATCCAGACATGCTGCCATCGTTTTTAGACTGCAACTTCTGCATTTTAACGGGCTGATCTGGCGGACTGGCCAAATGCTGGGGATTCGAAATCTCTATATCTGCAACAGCAGTCTGTGGAGCTGCGTTTCGCCACTCATTCGATGATTCGCGTGATGGCAGTTTGGTTGGGGCAGATTCGTGTATTGAGGAGGTACGGCGGGCGGGTGAGTACTTTGGCGTGACACTTGCAGCAGGTGAGACGGTCGAGGATGCGGAAGTCGTTTGAGCACTTTGCCGTTCCCAGCTGTGGCTATCGGTGGTGTCGACTTTCGTCAAGTCCAGCGGCTCGCCTGTCAGACGGACTGGATGTAAGTCGGGATCGTCCTGCTCAGCGCCGCGTAGATGCAAGATGCTTGCTGGTCGGGTAGATGTAAACATGTCCTGCAACGAAGCGAGCTTCATGTGTAGATCTTCCTCAGCAAGCGGACGACCGCCGCCGTTCGAGCCCGTTGACGAAACGGACCATGTCCGTTTATGCTTAAGTACCTTGCCAGGTCTTTGACTTGCTGGCAACTTTGCCATGGAACCGCTCCGTTTCCGTTTACCGAAATCTTTGGCACCAGACTCGACTTGAGCAATCTGCTGCTTGAGCTTATCAATGGTCTTCTTGACGTGTTGGACATCATTGGAAAGCTTTCTCTCCGCTCCATGATCCCGGAACAACTTAACCTTGCAATAGCAGATCTCAGACGACACTCCGCTGCTCATACTTGGACTGTGCATAGATAGTACCTCGGTCTTCGCACAAAGCCGGACTGGTATGCCCTTGACGCCCTTCGAGTGGCTGAAGTCTGTTGAGAGAAAATTGAAGCGGACCGCTATCGAGCATTCGGGATTTCCGGTCACACTGGGAGTCCAGGTAACAGAGAATCCATCGAACGAAGCGGTTTGCAGCTCGACCCTTGGCTTCTTGTTCGGATCATCACAGCCTTGGCTCGGGTCTACAAACTCGACAGCTTGCAGCCTCCCACCTCGTTGATGTGCTTCGTTCGTCCCTCTCCCCTCTTTCCATAGCTGCCAACATGCGCCGGGTTTCTGCCGTTGATGCTCGTCTTCGAAGGATATGCGGATGAATGTACGGTACGTGACTGGACTCGCAGAGACGTACTCAGGTGCGGTGTCGGATATTGAAACCGTGTAAGCTTGGCCTTTGTTCAAATACGTTACGGGTATCTCGTTCGGATGTTTGACCATGGCCGTTGGAGCGTTCAACGTTACATGAAAACGAAACCTGAAAAGACGTTAGCCGGTGTCACCAACAACTAAGAGAGCAAGAAAGGCTGGTGGGTGCACGTACTTATCAAGACTTTGCATAGGCGGAGGTAACATGGTGCCAGCAGCAGCATGGGACGCGAAAGTCATGACTGGAGAGTGGTTCTGCATATCTGCGTCAATGTACTCCTCCATAGATGCATCTTCACCGCTGGCATTCGACTGGTCAAATCCAGAAGGCTGTCTCGAGAATTGGTGGGGTGCGAACGTCTGTTGTTGGTTGAAAAGCGTGTGGCTGGGAAAGCTTTGGACGGGCAAGCCATGGCTGTGGTATCCAATTCCATTCGTGACTGCAGCATGGCCGGAGTGAACGCTTGCTTCAGAGGTAGGTAGGGATAAAGGTGTTCCGATTCCGAACATGTTCGGCGTATGGAGGTCGCCGGCTTGAGGGTGATAGAGAGTATGCATGCCACCTGGCGTAGGTGTGTAGTAACCGGGTGGTTCGTTTGCATATGAATCGAAGGCGAATGAATTCGGATCGAGGATGGACGGAGTAAATCTCCATGGCTCACTGATACCCCGTGGGGTGGGAAGGAGGTCTTTTGCATCGTGTTGTTCTGCTTCTTGCCTGTGAAATACGAGCATGTTAGTGGACAGGTCTCTCGAGATAATTGCAGCGTATTGTGACTAGTAGTTGGGTTGGCAGTTTCTTTTCCTGAGGTGCGCCCGCGGAGATCTTTGTTGCTGGGCACAGCGCGGAAGCGTTGGAGTTTACGTACCGATGAGTGGCAGCAACATCAAGAGCATCGCTCAATGCCGTGGCATCGGGAGCAGCAGCTGCCGGCTGGAAGTTTTGGAGGTTGGGATGAGGAAATGATGCTTTGAAGCTCGAATACAACTCGTCGCTGGGCTTTTGGGAGTTCCATCTGTGAGGATGGGTTAGCATCGCCGTAGATCTCGGCGCAGGAGTCGTATGCCGTAGCGTGGGAAAACGCGTCCACGGGCAACGCGAGCCAACGTACCGATTTCGAAACATTGCTGCGAAACCACGAAGACTTCTCTTCTCTCCTTTACGAAGGAAGCATCGAAGAAGACAGCAGCAGATATCTGAAGCTTTCGGAAGTCCGGTGGGAGACGTGAGAGGAGTTTAAAGTTGACGGTCAAGCCACAGCAAGGTGGAGGGTCGAGCGACATAAAAGGCAACGAGGCTTGGGCCCACAGCCATAATATGACGCTCGTGTGCTACTGACGGGAGTCGAGCAGCGTTAGCGCCAGGTGTGGGTCCCTGCAAGAGAAGCGACGATCGCCTTCATTTGGTCAGATTGGGCAGAGCTCCCGCCAGATGGAAAATGAGGGATGACGACCGTTGTGAGAGGTGCCGCCGGGGTAGCTTGGGGCAAGCGCCAATAATCGCACGCAAAAACGCAGCGTGTCACCGAATGATCATAAGGAGAGCAACACAGAGCCCAGAAGCGTACAAGATCGAGCAGTCCTCGGAAACCGCTGATCGGCATCGTGCACAGCCACACTTATCTGGCAGTGTTCCTATGAGAACTTCGACTACGAGGATTACCCCAGTCATTCCGCATCCTGAGTCGCTGGGGTAGACGCGGTTCTGGAATAGCGGCACGGTCTAAGACCTGAAAGGGCACGATTGCCGCCACACCTGGCCCGCCAGTCGAATTAAACAGAGCACATTTCAGTGCAGGTGGCTTGCCAGCGAAGAACAGCGTGCGTGGACCACATCTTCCATCCAACGAGACATCAACCCAGCGAAACTCAATCACCGATCGTCTCGCTCATCAGTGAACGTGGGCATTGCCGGGACGTGAGGGTCATGCAGATCTGCCGACGAGCATATCTCGTGTCTGACATCTTGTGCGGTCTACTCTATGCGTATCTATTTTCGACTTTGCTGTCGCTTATTTGCCCCTGTCTGGGGTCGGGTTTGGGAGATTAGCATGCGGAAAGGCATCGTGCTTTTGCCATACCGCTCGTCGCTCCTCAAAGGTTCCAGTGGCGACCGATATCAGGCCTATTATTGGAAGCCCAAGTATCGTCGCTGGAAATTCGTCGATGATGTTCCAGCCCCCCTGGATTTGCAGACGTCCACTACTTTCCCCTGGCACATCCTTGCCAGCCCCTTAAGGCGAGTCGCCTACAGACGAAAGAAGACTCTCACGCGTCTACAACCGCAATTAAATCAGAAGCGCAACAGTTTCTCATACCATCGCTAGCATGCAGCCATAATCACATTATGTGGTCAAGAGGCTTCGCAGAATCGAAACGGGCGGCTAAAGATTACTACCGAATGGCGTATTACTGTAGCGGTGTCTGAATAGTTCTGGTGGCCTCCTCCGTCATCTCCCTGAAACTGAAACTGAAACTGTCAAACGGACCCGTGGCTGAAGCTTCGACTTGTGCGGGGCACCGGAAGGCCACGGAGGTCATGGAGCGGCCACGCCACTTGACCCCCTCCCTGCTGCGCCACTAACTACGTGGCTTGACGACTGTAGATCTTGCTCCGCTGTGGGAGACCGCCGAAGAGTTTCGAAGCCAGGAGGCTACGCGTGCTAGACATCGAGAAACCGAGTGGCTTTTCATCCGGTTACTGTGCCACATGTGGCTCAAGAAGAATTGTGGCTGGGCTGCGCCACAAGTGGCTGAGTTCAGGATTGTGGCTACACTGGCAAAAGGGCCAATCTAGACTTTCTCGATACGAGAAGCTTGTCATATCGACGTCTCCGACGTTTTGTGGAGGTGGCAGTGCTCGCCTGAAAAGACTGAAGATCATCATTCCATAATTATCGCAATCTACAACCAATGGAGCCACGACAAGCAAACAAGGGAGCTCCTCGATGAGTACGGACATCGAGAATCGCTGTGGCAAATTCTCGCCAACGTACCAAAATATCTGAATGTTACGGGATCAGACAGACGGCCGTAAAGATATCCACTCCACAAATCCTTTAGCGATGCTGTACCAAAAATATCTGAATACACGGGATGAGACAGACAGGCGCAAAGCTAACCACTCCGTAAAGTATCAAATTATCTGGATGCACGGGATAGGGGTGTGAGCCGCAAAGCATGAATTGGTACGTTTCAATCAAAGCGCGAACCCAGCGCGCAGACTTTGTATCCATTGGAGGAGGAGACTCCTTACAGCATTGCTCAAGAAAGTCGGTACTTCACAAGTCGTCTGCGTATCACAGGGATTCAAACCGGAGAAATCAATTGGCGCAGAACTGTGCCTCCCCCTTTCTGCCCGTCAGGCCTCCATACTCCTCATTCTTTCTCCTCTTCGCCACCTCGGTTGGATATGATATCCTTCGCTTTTCTCAGCAGCGTTGCTTTGCCCCTTCCTTCGGAGCACTAAGCTACCTACCTTGCAGCTCCCAATCGTTCACGAACAAGAGACAGCTCGAGAGGTGAGTAGCGCTCTGTTGAACAGCAAAGCACTGGTCCAAGGAGCCATGTCCATCTCGACGTTGAAGGATTGCTCTCCATGCCTCCGATTCATCAGCTCCTCCTCTCTTTGATAGAACATCGTCAGCTCGGTTGTGGCCCCTGAACGAACCCGCTTACAGGTCTCTAGACCCTTTGACCCACAGGCGCAGCTGACGTGTGTACAGCTACCTCGCAACAAGCCAAAGGAATTCACAGCCAACGCCAAAATGATCGCCATAAAGACGCCAGCGAGCGGTCTCGCGTCTCAAGCGTTTCCGCAATGTGCGTCGAGGGGGGATCGGAGCGGGAAAAGGACAACGCAAAAAGACGCACAACCCATCTACCAGGACTACCCAGCAATTTCATCTCGGTAGGACCTTATTGAACGAATCGAGGGTCGGCATCCAGAAGCACAACCGGCCCTTCTTACACGCACTCACGACAGTGAAGCGTTTGCCAGTCGATCCGACTGACAATGTCTTCCATCTTCGCCTGACGCAGCCAACGTGACCAATATCAGCATCTGTAGAAGTGCGTTCCTTTTTCCAAAACCATCACTTTGATATAATCATTTAAGACCCACGCCAAGCACAGGATTATGTGAGTGGGTATTCGCCTGTTACCCGCCAAGGGCGACAGCGTAAAGGTGATCATGTTCGTCTTTAGTGAGGTTCACAGTTAGAGAGGAGTATTTCTGCGTGTGCCAGCGACTGGTATGAAGCGAGCATATGACCCACACAAAGCACGTATATAATCCCGCTTCTGACTGAAAGACACCGTATGTTGCTGTATCTACATCGACTTCAGCTTTCATCACTATTATTAGCTATCACACGTGGTTAGCTTGGTCACACTCTGCGCTTCTGTTTCGACGAGGTTGAGTTCAGTCAGACGCCAAACGCGAGATTGACGCGTTTCAGGGCCTGTATCCAGGGATGTGCCCTGTTCAAAACTGTTCCCCAAAATAACGACGCGCTAAATCTTGCAGTCTTGAAGATCTTTCCAGCGCTGACATAGGTAGAGATGCACCAAGACCAACAGAAGGCGTGTTGTAAAGAGCCCTGTCATTGAGCTACAGAATAATAGCTAGATATCCGTGCGCAGATAATAACGCCATGCTAGACAGATAATGTGGACCCCTTTGGCCTTCTTTCCAACTTCGCTCCCTTCTGCCCGACAATAGGACAATAGCCGCTGCAAATGGAAGCTGTCTGAGTCGTTGAATCATTATCGCTTGGCGTACATCGTGCCTCGATGTCGCCTTCTATGCCCTTACGCGACCAGCTCTCCGCCCAGTTCCATGCCCAGTCCCGTTGCCTTATCCGCACCAGCGCGATTATGAGTACCAACACTTGGACTTCCAGTCGGGGGCAGCAGCAAGTCAAAATTGAGACGTCGCCTAGCCTCCCGAGCAGCCAAAGGCGTCTTTCCAGCAAGTGGTGTCCTCCACGGAACCTGCGCCGGACTCGGCGTGATGTTCACGAAATCGGCAAAGTTGAAGTTGGCGGAAGGTGTGTTCGGACCCAAGCCGAAGAGGCCACCGCCGCCGGGCGTATGCATCATCGACGAGGGGAGAGGAGTGTGCTTCGAGGGAGGTGTGGAGGGCACGGTCATGCCGGATTTTGCGAGTCTGTGGGCTGGCGAGGGAGAGGTTGCAAGGTAGAGGAGCAGGTCTGCACCTTCTTCGCCGGATTTTGCATTGCGTGCCAACGCTGTATTGCTCTTGCTGTTACGTAACCGTGTCGGTGGCGGTGTGCAGGGAGGAGAGGACCGCATGTATGAAGTGTCGGCTCTGAAGGAGTGAAGTGGCAGGTCTGTGTCGTCTTCGTCTGACTGGCTCGACGAGAACGGGTCATCGGGTATTGTGGATGTCTCGGAGGCGAAGGACTGTCTCATGGCAGTGGTTGCTGCATAATGCACATGCTTGCGGTGATAGACCGGAGAGGACTCTGGTAAACGGTATTCGCTCTTCCAAGAGTGTCCCAGTGTTGCTGGTCTGATCTTGTTTCGGTTGCCATAGCTGGATGCAGGTTGTTTGCGGATCTGCTGCGTCTTGTATTTTTTATATTGTCCGGCGTTCCCCTCCAAGCTTCGTGCATCATGCGAGTGTGCTTGACCAGAAAGCGGCGATGAGGTCGTCCTTCCCGTCGGGTAAAACGTGTTTGAGACTATAGATGAGCTGTCCGAGACTGTGTCATCGTTAGAGCGCGGGCGTTTCCGTCTAAGTTGCTGATTTATATGAGGTTCAATGGAGTCGAGGCTTAGGCTTTCCCAGCCGTTTTTGATTTTCACATTAGCCAAGGCAAGACGTTGCTGTAGTGCTCTGGTCATCTGTGGGTCCATTGTCAGCCTCACGCATAATTTAAAAACGGTCTCACCCATACCTTTGCAACTTGTGCTCTCCTCAGCACCTTGTTCGCAACCTCGGCGGGTTCGTCATGGTGCTGCATAGTCGACATGGTTTCGTTAGAGCTATTCCCTGGATTGTAACTCAATGGCAGTTATGATAGTGCCTCTACTCTGGCATGGGCGCCTGAGAAGCTCTCAAGCCAAGTCTGTGTAAAAGGGATCCGGGTAGTGCTCGCTACGACGGTCACAGCCGGTAGATGGAACAGGCGGAGCGGAAACGGTAGCAAAGCGGGGATCTGCAGTATGGTAAATTACCAAAAGACTATTTTGGGAATTGCTTCATCTCCGGGCATGACCAGCTCCTGAGATATTGGAAGCTCTAGATCATGACTTGAATTCCTCGACAATCTGTTTTAGAGACACAGGAATTCGATGCTCCGGTGGTGGGGAGAAGCTGAAGGCAGGGATGTACGCGCCCACGCTTTCCTCGCATATCCAATCAACGTCCATCACCAATTCTCGGTGCATCAGCCAGCTTTCGGTCAAAGACAGTACCGGTGCCGAAAGGTACAAGAAAAGTACGAGTGCTCTCTATGCTCGCTTCTTGCTTTAGATTCCGTAATTATTAAATTCTCTTGTGACTATAGCAGGGCGACCGCTACCTATTAATACATTTGGTATATAAAACACAGCAGAGACCGTAGTCAATATCGAATCAAGTGTTGCCGCAACTATCCTCTATTCACGGACAAACCGGCCGTGCTCATGCCCCTCATTCCGTAACTCCTTCACAGTTCTCTAAATGTTTTCTTTCATTAGAAGTCCTTGAAAGCCTCTCCATACTTTGCTTCCATGTCATCGGTCCATTTTTCTCTGTCCTCAGGCTCATCATCATAGTCGTCGAAGTTCCTCGTATCAGCCGGGTTGCTCAGATGAGGCACGATAGGCCCTTGCTGCTTCCTGTAGTATAGGCTATCCCAATCGATATTCTTAAACCACGGATGCGCCTTTACAGCCCCAGAGCCTCCTTTCATGTGGCCTAGACGCTTGGATACATCGACTTGCAGAAGCCCGGAGATTATGGAGCGTGCATCTCCTGATATGGCGGAGGGGAAGCGGACTTTCCCTTTGACAATTCTGTGCGGTGGATTGTCGTATCAGCAACTGACGGGAAAGTTCATACAAAGCCTCGAAAGGTGCACCTACTGTTCGTATATCTTCATTGGGTTCTGATCCCAGAAAGGAGGTTGGCCGACCAGAAACTCGAATATCAGAATGCCAAAGGCCCACCAGTCGACTGCCATGCCGTGTCCTGGCACATGAACGCTTGCAGTCAGCTAAGATGACCGCAAGCTGGAAATTGGCTTGCGTCCTGGCACTGCATACCCGTGTTTCTTATTATCTCCGGAGCCAGATACTCTGGCGTGCCGCAAAGTGTGTATGTTTCTCCTAGGCGGTGTCAGTGGCCGGAACCTAGAGGGAAAAAGTAGGCTCACTGTTATCCACCTTCTTCGCGAACCCAAAGTCAACTAGTTTGAGATGACCATCCGCGTCTATCAAAATATTCTCCGGTTTCAGATCCCTATATGCCACTCCCATTGTATTGTGTAGAAACTCAAAGATGAGGCAGACTTCGGCGGCGTAGAATTGAGAGGTTGATTCATTGAAACGTCGCGCTCGGCGCAGGTAGGTGAACACTTCTCCGCCAGGGCAATAGTCGAGCTGGACATTACTCAGCAATAGGCAATGAGGAGCAATGTGCTACGAAGAGGGCTTACGAGCATGTAAAGTGAGTCAGGATCTTGAAAGCTGGCGACCATGGTGGTAATGAACGGGTGGCCAGCGACCCCGGCCAAGATGTTGCGCTCATTGCGGACGTGCTCAACCTGCTTTAACCGTACGACTGTGCGACGCAGATCCGTGAGAAATGCTCTACGCCATAGTCCGTGACCACTGTGAATGACATACCGTCTACTTTGCGCAGTATTTTCAGCGCAAAGACTGTGCCCTCATCATTCTTCTGGGGCTGTGCCAATTTAACAAGCCAGACTCTTGCGAACGTGCCTAAACACCGGGCTAGGATCAGCACGGGGACCTCCAACAGCAAGATTGTTGACGACAAACCCGTCCCTATTGTTTTGACAAGCTTAAAGTCCTGACACCTCAGATATTTCGACGAATGTCCGACTTTCTTCCTGTTTGGATCACTCGCTACCTCGGACGGGCTCAGTGGCCTCTTGTCTTCCTCCCATTGCGCTATAAGGTGTTTCTCTTCTTCACGGCGCCTGTCCTCGTCGGTAGATATCTGTGGTGCTAGATTCGGTGGTGACTTCGGGGAGGAATCGGACTTCCGGGATGTATGTCGGCGGATACTGCTGAACAGTCCGTGCTCTGAGTCGTTGTTGTGATTGCTGTTGCGATTGTGGCTTGAGGTATGTAGAAGATGGTGCATTGCTGCTGCTGCAACGTGCTTATTAGGTCAGTCACTCATGGTTAAGAGCAACTACCTCCACTGAAGGCGTCTGAACGCCATTTCAACGTCTCCAAATCGTGCTGGGGTTGATCTAATTCGTGTTAACACGGAAGCCATGAAGCAGGATTGCGGCTCGCGCCAGGTCCCGCAAGCCCTCACAGAGAACTCACAGATCTGTTCCGCGCTGTTTAGAAATTGACGTCATCGGAGATCGGAGATATGCGGACAAGGGTCTAATAAATGAACGATCTCAGGGCGCCTTGGCGCAGTAACTGCTCGCAATCGAGACTGACCCAACTGAGAACACTGATCCGAAAGAAAGAGGAGCAACCTGAGTGTATATGAAGCCGCAGCCATGTGTAGAGTGGCATCGGTGTTTCACTCTTTCACTTACCTCAATACTCAGCCCCGAGCGTGTACAACTGAATTCAAGCATTGGCGTATCCCGGTTGCGCGTTGGCTAGGCAAGATCTCCGCAGGCTCATTGTTCCTAAGGAGGTGCAGCATTTGCAAGATGCCGTTGGAAAGCAAGCGCCGAATCCAACGCAGAGACCGCCCAAACCACTCCCATTCTGCTTACTCTACCCAACAGGTCCCTTTAAGCATTGCCAGCCTTCCTCAACTTGGGCATGCGCTGCAGCACCAGGGCGGGTCTTCTTTTTGTGTACTTGCGGGTTCAGCGGGATGGAAGCTTACTCTGCGGATTCCCAACACCTAGTAGCAGTCACGATCCGGTGTCACTCTTTGAAAGAGCTGCGGAACATTCAAGGGATAGTATAGGTTCAAATGTGTCGTGACTGTATCTGAGATGCATTTCTATTTGCAGGCCATCAGCCGCTACACAATTGGGAGAGTGGCATCGTTCTCTCCAGCCACAGGTAACTAGAATGGATCTTCTCGTCTAACATGGACATTTCTAGTAGCTCTTCTAATTCGACCTCCAAGTCGGGGTTGGGGACGAAAGTCATCATAACCTCCTCTGACAGGATCTTATAATACTGTTCTTGAGAACTAAGGAGCAACTTATGGTATCCAGACGTGTAAGGAAATATGCCCGGCGCAGAAGGATGATTTGAAAACCCGTTCTCGGAGCAAAGTCGTTTGAGAAAGAGTATGTAGCCGCCAAAACTCGCTTGAATATACACAACACGCGGTGTCTCAGCCTCTGCTCTTTGTATTCAGAATGAGGCCTACAATCAGCCTACGCATAATGGTCAATGAATCGTGTGCGTAGCAGGATCTAGGAGTGAAACGCACCCATAAAGCCCCAGAACCTCACCGAAAATCAAGATCAGAACCATGCCAACGAATACTCGAGATTGCTGCATATACGAACGCACGCCCTAGTAACATAAGCGCTCTGTGCTTTCAAAGGGTTGCTAGAAATCGACCAACCATGTCTCCCACAACCCCAATTGCATACCCTGCCGCCAAGCCTGTCAAGCCCACGGAAAGCCCGCATGCAAGGTGCATGAAGCCATTGAAGAGGCTATACTGCTGTTGCGGAGGTGGCGCCATGTCCCCGGCGATGAGTACTGCGATGACAAGGGCGTATACTGCGATGATACCAGCCATGACGACGGGAATAAGTGACTGCAATCAGGCGGTAAGCTCCAAGCATAAGTTGCATGTTTTTAAAGAGCCTACTACCTTCATGATGAGGTCTGATCTGAACGTGCCGACTCCTGCGATTCCGATTCCCGATTTTGCTGTTCCATAAGCTGCGCCCATGCCTGAGTATCACGATGAGTATGTTAAGCCACCCACTTGTGGTATCGCGAGATGCACATACAGCCGAAGATCATCTGATGATAGGAGTTATTAAGTGTAGTACTCCAAGACGGGTTTTTAGGGTGCTTACAGCGAGGGAAATGCCTGCCTGCCCATGCGTCAGCGTTGTATGAATTGATCACATTGACAACTTACCATGCCGAAGAAAGGCGCGAACTTCGGCGTCAGCTCTGACTCGGCCATTGTACAGGCTTGCCAGTAAAGGTAGGAAGAGCGAGACTGATTCTGCGGGTGTGCGCTTTTATCGTGATGTCGTAGCGTTCATGAGGGCTCTTCCACGCAGCCTGCAGTGGCTTCGACATCTGATGCCGGCCTGCGGCGGATGAATTGCCCGAGCAGCGACAAGGCATTGCCATTATTCAGTGGTCACCTCTAACCAAAGGTAGACGTTACTATCTCCAGGACCTTAGCAACTTGACCGGATGACTCTTGCGCGTACTCTGATAAGGGTGAAAGGCTTCTGAAACAGGATTAACCCATCACGCCTGGTAACACATCTGAGAATCTGCTCCGGCCGCAGTGCAATTCCTGCGGATATCTTGGAAACGCCTCCACCCCGATGCTTTAGCCGCTTTCTCTGCACAGGCCCTTGAAGGTGGTGGCTGGAAGGCAACAACATCGCTCGCATACAGACATACCCTTCCATTATAGCTACATGAACACGGCAAGCATCCATTACTTCGGCCGAAGATCCACTAATCCGCGACCGCGATACGACGATAGGCCTTGAGGCTACAGCAGCGTCCGGAGGTGTTGCAGACTGCCATGTAGGCTGTAGTCATCCATGGCAGACTATTCGATTCAACAGAGTCGGACCTTGACTAGCCCTGGACAATATGGCCCTGCAACTGCCCAACAGCGAGATGCGGCGTACTCGTCCATCTTTGGTGCTGCACCACCTCCGGGCCGCTCGCAAACAATGACATCGGATGCTTCTACTTCCTCACCTGAGAGAGCACAGACAATGAATATACAGACGTCGCAGACCGTCCCAAGACTGCCGCCCACAAGGAGAACGTCCAATGACTCCGCTTCTAATCGTTCCTTGATTGACGGTTATCAAGATACACAGAGGCAAGCTAGCGGTCCCTCACCACTGGCGCATCGCCTAGCCCAACCGCAACATATATCCCAGCCATCGATTCCAGATCGCCGTCTTTGCCCAATGCCACAGCGACTCGACCCTCGGCAAGGGCCGCCATCACAGCCAAACGGACCATTGCTAAGCCGAGCGTATCCGTCCCCTGCATTACTTTCTGATAACTATCGTTCCCAGTCGATGGCAGGAATCACTAGGCCTCCGACGTTTCAATATGTGGGTAACTACAACATGGCTCCAGCACACGCATTCCGCCAACAGCCATACTTGAACCATTTGGCAAGGACAACGGCTCAAGGAAGGGTGGTGCCAGAACGGCATGACGAACGTACAATGTCCATGTCCTCCTTCGCAAGAGACGGCGACCATACGCAAACAATGAGTGGAAGAGTAATTCCAAACAGGAGGCGGGGGTCGAATCACGAGCTAAATGCCACCGAGCAACCCTACCACTCTGCTTCATATGCGTCGCAAGCACGATCACAGGTTTCGAGTCCACCGACCAAGACGCGAAGTACGAGTCAAGGTAGCTTGCCCGCCTCCCGGACAACTTCGATGGCATCGACAGTAGTTTCACCTTCGGAGGTGAACGGTACCTCAGCATATCGGTCTGGAGTTGCTAAGTCAAACAGTCAGTCGACAACAAACAACACAATCATGATATCACAGAGGAAAAGGCCGCTCGTTGCGCCTGCTATGCTTTCAAAGGTAGCAGATGCGTTTCGAGCAAGGATTCAGCTTTCTGACAAGGAAAAAGATGGGCTGGTTTACAAAATGGCGTTTACTGGGATGGAGGCAGTGGACACAATTGGCTTCATCATCAAGACAAGTGATCGAAATCTCGCCCTCTTACTTGGGCGGTCGCTGGATGCGCAGAAACTGTTCCATGACGTCACTTATGAGCATAGGTTGCGCGACTCACAGAATGAGATATATCAGTTTAGGGAGACATTGTCAGACGACAACACAGAGGTCAATGGAGTGTTCACCCTTCTGACCGAGTGCTATTCCCCTACATGTACCCCGGATAGGCTATGTTACTCAATTGCTTGTCCTCGAAGACTCGAGCAGTCACGAAATGCTGCTGAGCGAGAGGGGCCGGGAGTGCAACGGAAGGGTTCTTCGACGAGTTTACGTGGAGTACAGGACGATGAGCAAAAGCTGTGGATCAACACGGTGTCGCAGGAAGTAGCCGACAGCGTGACAGAAAAAGAAAAGAAGCGTCAAGAGGTCATCTCTGAACTTATGTACACAGAACGAGACTTTGTCAAGGACCTAGAATATCTTCGTGATTTTTGGATGAAGCCTCTGCGCTCCACCAATCCGGTGAAGCCTTCTCCTGTCCCGGAACATCGGAGGGAAAAGTTTATACGTACTGTATTCTCCAACTGCCAAGAAATATATGCGGTCAATTCGAGGCTAGCGGAGGCCTTGACCAGGCGTCAGCAACAAAACGCTGTTGTACACACCGTAGGAGACATATTTTTGGAATACGTTCCACGCTTTGGTCCCTTTATAAGATACGGTGCAAATCAATTGTTCGGAAAATACGAATTCGAGAAAGAGAAGAACCAAAACCCTGCTTTCGGTCGGTTCGTCGACGAAACTGAGCGATTAAAAGAGTCTAGAAAGCTGGAGCTCAACGGCTATTTAACAAAACCGACAACCCGGTTAGCGAGGTATCCTTTACTGCTGGAGAACGTCTACAAGTTTACAGCGGATGATAACCCTGACAAGGAGGATATTCCAAAGGCAGTTGCCGCAATAAAGGAATTCCTCTCTAAAGTAAACATAGAATCTGGCAAAGCCGAAAACGCATTTAATTTAATGCAGCTTAGCCAAAGTCTCAAGTTTCGCCCTGGCGAATACGTAGACTTGAAGCTCACAGACGAGGGTCGTCAATTGGTCTTTAAAGGGGCTATGAAGAAGGGGCCAACGGACACTACAGCGGATATTCAAGCCTACCTTTTCGATCATGCTTTGCTGCTAGTGCGGGTAAAAACTATCAACAAACGGGAAGATTTGAAGGTTTACAAAAAGCCTATACCACTAGAACTACTCGTAATTACGGACATGGAACAGATCATCCCGAAACTTGGGTTAGCAAAGCGACCTTCTTCAGGTCTGATTCCTGGATCTAAGTCTTCCTCCACACTGACTGCGCCGAAGTCCGACCAGCTCAGGCAGCAAGGTTATCCTATTACGTTTAAGCACCTGGGAAGGGGGGGCTATGAGCAAACGTTGTACTGCACCTCTGCTATTCAGCGTCAAAAGTGGCTAGAAAACATTGAGAATCAACAAAAGCAGTTGCGGCAAAAGAGCAATATATTCACAAAGGCTATCATCAACCATGGCTTCTTTAACTATGCAAATAGGGTTAATTGTTGCGTACCTATAGGTCAGTCATCTTTATCGTACTACATGGGAGGTATTCGTATTGACGTATTGGCAGACGGCGGTCGAAAGTTTATCTTCGGAACAGACCTGGGCGTTTACGTGCTTGAGCGGAAACCAAAGGATGACTCTTATTCTAGCAAACCCAAGAAGGCCCTCGACGTCAGAGCTGTGACCCAAGTCGACGTACTAGAACAGCATGGAATCCTTCTGGTACTCTCCGAGAAAACACTGTTTTCATACCCAGTCGAGGCGTTGGATACGGATGAGCGGCAAACCGCAATAAGTAAACGAGGAATAAAGGTCTGCCATGCAAACTTCTTCAAAGCCGGGATATGTGCTGGGCAGCACTTGGTAACTGTTGCGAAATTGTCTTCACTCTCGACAACAGTCAAGGTTTTCGAGCCGTTGGAGTCAATGGTGAAGAACAAGAAGAAGTCTGGGTTTGCGAAAATGCTCTCTGGAGGTCAAGAGCAAATGCTTAAATCCCTGAAGGTATCCAGCGACTTTCTTGGTTGACAGAGTCCGCAAAACAGTGCTGACTATGAACCACAGGAATTCTATATCCCGACTGATGCAACATCCATCCACTTCCTCCGATCTAAGCTCTGCGTTGGCTGCGCCAAAGGCTTCGAGGTGGTCGCTCTGGACACTCTCGAGACTCAACCTCTTCTCGATCAGGCAGACACATCCCTAGATTTCGTTGCTCGCAAAGAAAACATCAAGCCAATCCACATGGAGCGTCTGACGTCCGAATTCCTGCTCTGCTACACTGAATTCAGCTTTTTCGTGAACCGGAACGGATGGCGTGCACGACCAGACTGGAAGATCTGTTGGGAGGGCAGTCCACAGGCCTTTGCTATATTCAATCCCTATTTGTTGGCTTTCGAGCCAAGCTTTATCGAGATGCGGCATATGGAGACAGGGCACTTGGTCAATATCACTACCGGGAAGAACATTAGGATGTTGCATTCTTCTACTCGAGAGGTATGTCGAACGGCCGGTTCCTTAATTGATCCAAGTTTCGTTGCTAACTGCACGAGCAGATACTTTACGCATATGAAGACGAGTACGGGAATGATATGATTGCAAGTCTCGACTTCTGGGGTCGGCCTCAGTAAAACGCTTACCTTTCTTAACCTTAAACACTTACCTCGCACACAACAGCGATCACGTTCCTGTGATAGTTGACCTGCTAGCTGTTCAGCAGGTGTCCAGGATTGCTAGGCTGGACGGCTGAGCTGAAAGGACAAAACTCAACCTCTGCAGTTGCGCTGTTGTGCAACCGTGACGACCAGAAGGAGGGAGAAGGCAAAGAAAAAGAGCTCTAGCCGAACTCAGGCGTCAGCGAAGGTGCTCTGCATGGTGCTATGAGGTATTGACTGGGAGTTGCTGATGAAAGTCTCGAGCGGAGAAGTAATCTTGGATGGGATATATATATGCTCTCGCCTTGACATAAGTGCCACGTCGGCGAACGGAGCGCCTGCAAGGCGTTTGGAGTAAAAGCTTTGGGACTCCGGCGTGCCGTTTGCAGCACGTCGCTTGAGCTGCAGTAACTGGTCCTGTTGGTGAGTAACTGTACAAAAATCGAGCGCTTGTTGCCGGGTTCGTTGTATGTTCAATTCTGTACCACTTGTACATTTTCGTAGCCAGGTCTTGCATATGGAGGACAATTGCTATACATGCTCTTGCTAATTAAGCATAATCACAAGGGACAGAGCCAACGGTCGGCTCCTGGCCATGCTGCAAGGGAGTTCGTAATTTGTAGGACTAACGTTTCACCTCTCCAGGAATGGTCTCGACCCCGGCTGGAGCATTCCGTACATTCTTCGGCGCCATGAGGATAGCGTCTCGACCAGGTCATCCAGACCGAACTTCAAGGTAAGAATAGAAGAATATACCATAGCATATCCTCAGGGAGTAAACTCCTGCTAAAGACGATACAAACGCTGGCGATACGGGCGGCTATCTTTCAGCGTGCCACAACATCAACAAACACAGTTCCCCGACATTGACAAGTCAGTAGCACATGCGAACTAGATTACTGATTCATGCCCTAACAGTCTCGATGCAAGTTTCTTCGAAAGCGGACATTAGCTGGAGGACTGAGGAATCAAGGTGACCGTAGCGTCGGAAGCATTTGTTTGACTAGCATCACCGAGTCAGGTCCCCAGGCCGTAAGACGGGGGCGACGTAAGACGGCAGGATTCCATCCTTGGTCGTGTTTCCTGCCGATTAACCGATAAAAGATAAATGCCGTTCAAGCGCAACTTACTCAAGCAAGCAGTTAGATCTTTGGATAGAAAGACAAATACGATACTGTATGAAAAGTTAACTAGGTAACTGTTGACTTGGCCGCAGACAGCTTGGCGGCCCGGCCTGACGCATTTTTAAGCTTCTGCCACAAATGGCGGGTGTACCTGATGTGTATCATCTCTCGGGGGCTAAACCTCCGTTGATAGAGCCCGTGAGCCAGCCCTGCGGGGACCGAGCGTCGTAATCGTCCCACTATCATCGTACCACGTCCGCCACGAAAATAATCTACAGTAATCATACCCAACATACCGGCTCAAACTTCTCCTCACCTTCTCCTCACCAACTCTCGTCTCCTCTTCTGGAGCATACCAGTCCTTGATACTACCTGACAGCGAACACCGTGTTCTTCAAATAACTGTATCCAATGCGTTGATTCTCACATTGCTCCAACGCCGGCCGCTTTGTTTCCTGCCTCTTCTTGCCCTCCGATTAGCAAGTTGCTCTTCTTTTCCGGCGCAGTCATTGGCGTTCGCTCGTTGAATTCTTGCCCTCTGGGCTCCTCTCACTCTCGCCCCTCTTCGCCATGTTCACCTTCCGCCGAGCTGTCGTCATTGCCGTCTGCGTGATAACGTTATTCCTAATCCTACGCACCTCCCACACAGACTCCCAACAAGCACTCGACATCAACCAATCTCTGAAAGACAGGCCGCCTGGTTCTGAAACAGCTCAAACCACTGGCCTCCGTTCCTCCGCCTCCTGGCGTTCCACCGGCGCCTCTACACAGAAAGACCGGAAGAAGGGGAAGCAAGTACCCTTCCAAGACATCACGAGGAGACCTCTCAGGCAGCAATTGGCCTACCACTTCCCTTATGACCCAGAGTCGAAATTCCCAGCGTACATCTGGCAGACATGGAAAGTCACGCCTGCATCGGGCGAGTTCCCTGAGGGATGGAGACCAGCAGAAGCTTCATGGACAGAACTACACCCAACCTTCATCCACGAAGTCATCGCCGACTCCACCGCCGTGACACTCCTCTCGTACCTCTACTCGGCCGTGCCAGCCGTGGTCGAAGCATATACCTCCCTCCCTCTCGCCGTCATGAAAGCCGACTTCTTCCGCTACCTAATACTTTTGGCGCGAGGGGGAATATACAGCGATATTGACACAACCGCACTCAAGCCTGCCATCGACTGGGTACCGAGCTCGGTAGCGACGGATACATATGGGATGGTGATTGGGATCGAGGCAGACCCGGACAGAGCGGACTGGCAGGAGTGGTTCTCGCGCCGCATCCAGTTCTGCCAGTGGACCATCCAAGCCAAGCCAGGCCACCCCGTCCTTCGCGAAGTCGTGGCTACTGTGACAGAGAAAACGTTACAGTTGAAAAAGGAGGGAAAGCTGACAGCCAAATATCTGTCGACGCCTCACAAGAACGATAACGAAAAGGACACCTCGATCGTCGAGGTCACTGGCCCAGCGATGTGGACGGATGGGATATTCTCGTACTTCAACAACCCGGATTACTTCGATATGACCACGAGCAAGGGCAACATCACATGGGAGCACTTCACAGGGATGAAATCGCCGAAGAGGGTAGGCGATGTGATCATCTTGCCGATTACGAGTTTCAGCCCTGGAGTTGGGCAGATGGGCGCTGGGGAGGATGATGATCCGATGGCTTTTGTGAAGCATAATTTTGAAGGCGAGTCCCGAACACCAATGGTCTGCAGGGACCCGAGGGCTAATGTGTAGCAGGAACGTGGAAATCCGAACATGACCGCGCGATCGGCAAACAGTCAGGATAGTTTCACAACCGCCCTGCGCTTTAACCGTGTCGAAATTCCTACCTACACCATACTGGGCGTACGTTTTGGCGGGAAAGCAGCAGATTAACAGCATAGCGATTACGGAGGGTCTTGGCGAAACAGGAGGGCTTTATGATTTAGGGCTTGTAGAGAAGGACACAGATGGTTGCCACACGGATAATACGCAGGGTATGGAGTACACGATGATATTACAATAAAGGGAGGACTTCCAAGGTTGGGACTAAGGTACTGTCGGAGTTATTGTCGCTCGACTGAGTATATGATAGTCGGACACATCATTCAAGTGCTGAATGGTGGAGGGGGCCTCGCAGGCTTTTTTAGGTTCTGGTATATAATAGCATGTCATAGAATTACGTTTTAAAAGTGTTCACTTTTGGGCATTTGTTCGCAACTAAACCAGCGACGAACTGCTGTGACACAATGGGTCGAAGGGTAAATCTATAAATTTCTCTCCCGCCCCGCGTCGCTCTTTTCAAATCTCCATCGACTCAACGAAAACCCAGTCCTCATGTGGAAGGTCATATATGCCGCTACCTAACTCAAGCCAGCTTCCCCCTCTCTTCTCCCTCTTGGCAGTGCACAGCAGTCGGCTACCCCGAAGCTCATCGTACTTTCTTGAGCGCCCCCTGTCTCCGCCTATACTTCCACCTGTAAGCTAAGCCTCCCAGAGGTATGCCCGCCAATCTCCCAATACCCCTCTTCCCCGCCATCACGCCCCCATCGCTCCCCTCACCACGCATCCGTCAGGCACCAAAACCCCCAATCTCCACCCTCTACCCAC